>CAXKVY010012684.1:0-12797 GCA_964058915.1 Tetropium fuscum | reverse complement strand
AAGACCTATGAGGACTAATATGACGAGAGAATGGCTATTAATTAAGGTATTGGATATATTAAGGCGATTCGATATACCTATTAATTTAAGAATTAATTTAGCAATATGATCTAGGTTTCTATTTCGAATTTTAACACCTCAAGATGTTATAAAATACGATGTCAAGTTAAATATCTCGATTAGATTTAGATAATTATTTTCAGTCGACACGTAATATCGAATCAATTTTACTTGTGTTATTTCTGCTTTGACATCCTGAGTGCTTTTCCGTAAAATATATACAATTATATGAAGCATCATGTAGTTTAATCAGCTTTGAAGTATAAGTTGACGAGAGAAACCCGTCTACTAATTACCGATCTTATATTAAAAATGGTAATAAATGACCTTTTTATGTCTAAAGATATATAAGAGTTCCATTAAGTAGTCAACCATTTATGTAAACGCATATAAGAACACAACTTGATGGCTACTTCGTCGATAATTTAAGTTTATCTAAGTACTATCATTGGTTAATTATATATTAAACATTGGACTGCTAAATATTTGTACTCTCAATTTTCACTGCTAATTAGGTATAATGATGCTTCCTATGAATGCAGATCGATCTGGCTTAGGTGGCATATTAATGAATTTTTTGCTCTAGTAGTAATAATGTGTTTATATCCAGTATGTAGTGGCCTTCTGAACTGGTTTTTATAAATTGTTGGAGATTTGTTGGATGCTCACTGTAGCATCATAGCAAAGTATGAACCTTAGGTTGTACAGTGCACCATGTTAACTAAAACGATGATTTTAACAGTTAGATGCCAAAAAATATGCCTACCACCCCACACCACACCACGCGGTTCCTCAGTCCTAAAACATGAATTAAAATGAAGTTTCCCCATAAATACAGACGGTTTCGTCAGATCAAAATCTCTTGAGCTATCTTTCAAATTGTACTAGCTCTATATTTAGTTGCTTGTGATTTGACAAATATATCCTATTATATCTAGGCCTACCATAATTACTTTGAAATTGGTACTACGATAAGCTGCTAAAAGATTCGATAAAAAGTAAATTTACAGTAGCTTTATCATAAATAAGAAAGGAAAATTTTACAAATCCTTTCAACAAAGCATACCCAACACGGTATCGGATATACACACCAAACAGGGGATAAACAAAAAAATATCAGGACAAAATGGGTAAGAACAGGACACAATAAATTACTTGAATACTTGTAGTTGTGATAATTCTGGGAAAGAAGAAACTATACATCATATAACTTTATCTACAGCGAAGAGAGCATGTTTTTTTCAGGACTTGCACAAAGAAAACAATGTTGTATATCCATTTATATAGAATATTTGTTAAGTTTAAATAATATTGGAGTATATGGTAATATATATATATATATATATATATATATATATATATATATATATATATATATATATATATATATATATATATATATATATATATTAGATATATAT
Organism: Tetropium fuscum; assembly: GCA_964058915.1. Lineage (NCBI taxonomy): Eukaryota > Metazoa > Arthropoda > Insecta > Coleoptera > Cerambycidae > Tetropium > Tetropium fuscum. The sequence goes on along the minus strand of CAXKVY010012684.1, from coordinate 11,316 downwards.
ATATATATATATATATATATATATATATATATATATATATATATATATATATATATATATATATATATATATATATATATATTATATGGAGACGTGGAGAAGAAGATTGTAGATGTGACTCTGCAGAGACGTCGTTCTAGAAGAATAGAAGATACGTGGGACAGAGAAGATCCGGAAAATATCAAGTACCTACATTCTACACCCACAAAAACCTGAAAACCAATAGATATAATACAAAATATACATACTAAAGTAAATAAAAGAATATATATATACTACTAAAATCATAATAATGATTTTTATGACTAAGTTTTGTCGTTCTAGAAGAATAGAAGATACATGGGAGAAGACCCGGAAAATATCAAGTACCTACATTCTACACCCGCAAAAACCTGAAAGCCAATAGACATACAAAATATACATACTAAAGTAAATAAAAGAATATATATATATACTACTAAAATCATAATAATGATTTTTATGACTAAGATTTGACTAAGCAAGCAATTTCTGTATCATTCGCCCTTTATATGCTACAGAATTCTATTGTAAATGTAATTCAATATTTTCTAGCAATATGCCAGAAAATTATTTGTTTTAATAGATTCTGCAAGATATATATATTCATATATACAATATATATATATATATATATATATATATATATATATATATATATATATATATATATATATATATATATATATATATATATATATATATATATATATATATATATATATATATATATATATATATATATATATATATATATATATATATATATTTATATTTATATTTATATATATATATATATATATATATATATATATATATATATATATATATATATATATATATATATATATATATATATATATATATATATATATATATATATATATATATATATATATATATATATATATATATATATATATATATATATATATATATATATATATATATATATATATATATATATATATATGCCACTAATTTTTTTGACCTTGGGTACAAGGTTCAAGGTCATTCAGGGTCAACTTTGTTTTTTTAAATGGAACGTCCTATTTTTGACATCGGCAATCGATTGTACGTAAAAAAAGATGAAAATTTTGTTTTAAACTTTTTTCGACTAATTCAACTTCCAAAATTGAAAATTTCAAAATTTTTGAATTTTTATCTCGAGAGTAGTGATATTTAGAAGAGAACCACGGAGCCAAAATTTGTTGAGATTTATGTGAAAAATTGACACACATTTTTTAAGAATTTTTAAACGACTTTCAAAAAGTCGTCAATAATTGTTTGAATGTGAAAATCGTCTTATTATTCAATTTTGGATATTGTTTGAATTGAGGTTACATTTTATGATCTTTGGTTTATTTAAAACTTTTGTGTAATTAGTTCACTTTAGGAGGAAGGGGAGGACAGTGCTATATAATATTATGACAGATTTGGCTAAGATTTCTTATATCTGTTCTATGATTGATGGCGTTTATTTTGTATCATTTTATCAATTTTTATGATAGTTATTTTCTTTTGATATTCTTAAAATTTGTGGTATGCTGTTCTTTTGTGATATGTTTATTTAGAGTTACTCATGGGCGTCGCCTCCAAAATTTCCAGGGGGGCGGAACAAACATTTTTAGAAGAAATACTCATCTCTTTTACATATACTTTTTTTAATGCGATTTTCAAGTAATTTTGAGGTGGTTTCGATGCTTCCGATATATATTCCATAACAGTTGTTACATGGCAGGCATATTATATATGAGGTTGGAATTGATTAGGGAAAGGTTTAACTTTTTAAAGGTGTTGATTTGGTTTAGGAGGTCCTCTACTTAATAACAAATATTTTTGTATTTACAAGTATTGATTTTATTTATTTTTTTGTTTTGTTATAAAGTAATTTTATTCTTTTTTTCAAAATCCGGTTACTTAGATTTATTGGATAGCTATTGATTTTGGGGCGCGCGACCATGTAGATTTGGTACACTATTTTGTTAAAATTGTGTGATTTTTCTAAATGTTTCTTATGAAAAGTAAAAAAAAAGCAATTTTCTGATCTATATTATTTCTTCGTTGGAACTACAATTGACATTATTACAATTTGGCATAATTACGTTTATTATCTAAACACTTGAAGAGAATCAAAAATGACACATTTCTTCAGGATATTATGTCAAAGTAACACCATGCATATGTATTTTTTGTAGTGAGCAATATGAGCGATCCGTATTCGCTGCAGAACACTATAATCCATTCCAAGTGGGGACTTTACGTTTCATTGAGCGCATACAAGTTGCTTCAGTAAGAAAACAACGTCAGTTGGTGCGTAGTCAGTCTACGTTAAACCGTGTGTTAGTGAAATGAATTATTTCGAACTCCATGTGGACGTACCGAGAATATAACGTGTTGTGAATAATATTGTTTACAATTTTTTACTACGAAGACATCTAGAAGTTGGTAAGTGTTTCTAATAAATCCTCTACAGTTGTATTTATTACTGTTTTATTTTAAATAAATTACAGCATTATGCCCATATATATTGAAAGAGTGTGTAATAATATATTCGTAGCCATAAAACATTTGATTCTAAAGTTGATTAATTGTTAGCTGTCACTGGGGTTTTGCTGGTTTCAAGTTGTTGTTAAACTTCTTTAACTTTTCATTTACATCTTTGATTAAATATTGGCACTCTTTAAAAAGTTTTCTACTGGTCGATTTTTAGCAGGTATGGTAAATAGTAAATGCAGAAAATCCAAGTACAATTAACGTATGTATTATTACTCTAGATGTTTTCAATGAATTGATTAAGTATTTTCAAATGAAATTTTCTAATAAGATCGATGTCAGTTATGTAAATTACTATAATTGTCCTGCGTAGATGTATCTAAGCTACTTCATTAGAAATAAAATTTCACGCTTTAGAAAAATACAGTTATGGTAGGAATGCACTCATAAATATAAGCTATGCTAGCTGAATTATATAGAAGATAAATAATAACTTAAAAACCACAATGGTCTCTACTGTATAACGACAATGACTCATTCTTCCGGTGTCTTTAGTATAACTAATTCTTCCACAATGGATTAAAAGTTTACAGTTTTAAGCATTGTGTTCATTTCTTTTAATGATGCTCCTGCATTAAACTAACACAGAACTCAGTACTGCAGAAACATTTACATTTACATTAAATCTACTTAATACATTCTTAAAAGTTCTGAAAATTTAGGAAATAATTGCACCCTAATTATTTCAACTTACGTGATTCCTCTAAGTAAATCTCAGAAATCGTAATCGTAAATTTTATTTATGGTCATGATTTGTTTATTTGGCCAGAGTGGTTGAATTACATTTTTGGCTTACAAATATTAACAACGCTATACTTACTTCTATATTGTTACTATACTTACATATTTCTGTTTCTCGGCGGATGTCTGTCATACTGTATTTCCAAAATTCCCATAATAATATAGTAAGATAATATAAATATGAAATAAAAAATATTGACAATAGAAAGTACTCATTTACTTCAACTAAATAGTTATAAACAACATATATTGAGGGTATTGCTGAACCAAAATGATGGTATGGTTTATAAAAGATTGTATGGACTATGATTATAATATTGATAAAATTGGATTAATAGATGTTATCAGAGCAGAGCTCAGTTAAACCTTGCCGAATATGCAACAGATTTATTGTGCATATGTAAATCTCCTTCCATAGACAACATCGAGTTCCTTGAACAACTAGAGCACTATCTTACTTACAACTAAACCACTTTGTTCGAAGATAAACATAATTACTGGTGACATAACTATAGGCATTTTGTTAACCAATATTGTAACTAATTAATATTTAAGCGTAATGTCAGAATATAATTTTATTCCAGAGATCAATATCACTAGAGTTCAGGGAATATCAGGAAGTTGTATTGATCACTTGTTTGCAAAAACTGTTGACAGTCATGAGGAAAATACAGTACCCATCATACTTAAATCACTGACCATTTTCCAATTATAATGCTAACCGTCACGCAGAATAAAATTGAACAAAATCATGTCAATCAAAAATGTATAAAGTACATATATTGATTTCAAGGCTCCATCAAATGAAGTAATTAAATAAAGTAATACCAATATCTTGGCAAACTTGTAAAGCTGTTAGAATGTTGAATCTATAATAAGTATAGACAGATAAAAAGGTATGTAAAAATACAAATCGAAAACCATGGATTACTAAAGGTTTAGTAAATTCCCTGAACACTAAAAACAAACTAAAAATAATATCTAAAAGTCAATATTTTAAATCAATAGTTGAAAAAGGAAAAATATTAGTAAAATAATGTGGACTATTAAAGTGTTCTGTTAGGGAAATACAAAAGAAAACACATGAACAAATTAGCGAAATAAACAGAATTCTTAACCCCAGGAAAGAAATTATTGGCGATAAGAAACAAATGTGTGATGCTTTAATGACATTTATTCGCATGGGATTTAATTGGGCAAATTATTTAAATTATAAAGACAACATTAAAATCAATGAAAAATTAATGTTCCCTTATACAAGTAATTACTGAAGTTAATAATACCACTATGAGGCTGAGAAGACACAAAGTCAGTAGGTTTTGATGCAATAAAAGCTGGAACACTAAGACGTTAGCAAAATATATAACTGAAACTGTCCTAATTAATAAATGTTTTGAAGAGGGATCATGCCCATCAGCATTTAAATTTCAGAAGTTAAATCAATTTTTAAAAAGGGTAATCGGATGGTTCCACTAATTATCGTCCTATCTCAATAATTACGAACTTCATATCTTCCAATCAGTATGATTTTCAGAGGAAAATCAAACGACCATCACTTGGCATTTTCATAGACCTAGCTAAAGCATTCGAGACGAAAAGCCATCCGTTGTTGATTGAAACTCTTGTAAACATTGGCTTGAGAAATTTTCCATTAAAGTTTTTAAAGATTTATTTATATGATATAAAACACTTCGTGAGTATATGTGATATAAAGAGTGGATATAGTAGAGTAGTAAATGGTACCACAGGATACCAAACTGGGACCTCCATTGTTCAACATTTATAATAACAACCTGTTTTTGTTAGAAACTAATATAATAGGTTATAGGTTATATGGCTAGTATCTATTTGGTTATAGAGGGAGTAAGTCAACTACTGCTGCAATCTGTGAAATGTACGAATTGATTCTGGAAGCTTTTGAGGAACTTAAACTATGTAATGCAAAATTTTATGACATGTCTGAGGCCTTTGATAACCTTGGGGTTTTAATAAAAAAATTATAATATTATGGAATTATGGGCCTTAAACATATTTACATCATACCTTGCTGACGGCCAACGTTAGGTTTAACGGTAATTTGTTATAACTTTCTGAAGTTAGCTATGGTCTACCGCAGAAGTCTATACTTGACCCGATGCTATATATGATAAGATTAAAACTTAAAATTTTTCTACTCAGATCACTAATGACGATAGTGAACCTTTATAGTTAAATTGAATTTTCATTGGCCCACCAATCATTGCGTCTATCCACTGGTATCTACACAATAGGGCAACGTAGCAAAATATGAAATGATACTGCTTAAGAATATCCGTAATTAAGAATATCATATCTTCGTCTGTTCCGTAAATTTGCTAATTTGTAGTTGATAGATCTTTGAGTTTTTTCATCGTGGGGTAACCATATGTATTGTGAATGTTATGATAGAAATACATATCAATAATTTACGCGAAGATTAGTACTGACTGACTAAGTTAAGGATTAACTTGGTTATGATTGTGTAAGTAGTCGGAGATAAGAAATGAATCTTTTTTCGCTTTTCAAGCTTCCGGATCTATTTTGATTCTTCTTCAGGGTGGCTATTCTTGAAATCCCGGTAGTAGATTGTCTCATGACCAGTGGGCGGAGTTCTCTCGTAACTGAATTTTTGCTATTCTTGAAAACCACGAAGTATTCACTTCACAGATTAGTAAGAGAACTTGATTCTCATCGTATTTTATGGATGACGTATAAGTTCTCTTGAAAAAATTGAGTTTCTAACCCAACTCACTTATAAATATTTTCTTATATAATTTTTTATATGTTGGTTACGATGTATAATGATATATATACTTATTGCAAAATTATCTAATATCTTTTTTATTAATATATTTTAGGATGCATATGGTTTCCATTATGTCATTTTACTATGTTATGCAGTATTTCTGTTGCATAATATTCAAATAAAAAAAAATAGTTTTAAACACAATTGAGAAATGTAAATTTATCAAAATTAATGTATTAAAAATTTGATATTCCAGTCAAGAAAATTATAAGAACTTACTTGAAATGAAACAATTACCATTGAGTATAAAAATATTTAATATTTAGAAAAAATAATACAAGATAAAACATTACTTATAATAATAATAGAATATTATATACTTATTATAAATTAAAATTCATTAAACCAATTACTGCACAAGAAAAATATACTTAGCACCTTAAATTTGTATACAATAATAAAGATTTGAAACAATTTTTAGAAAATATGCAATAAAACTCTTGACCCAAGGTGTTTTAGTAATTAAAAAATAACACTTAAAATGAATCACAAGAATTAGAGAACCTGGACCTTAAAATATAAACAAAATATAAATCGGTCCAACATTTTATAATATATGAGCCTCTAATAGCAGTAACCTATCAATATAATTTAGATATGACTTAGGCAGCTTACAAATTTTTAACGTTTGCACAATATAACTTGAGCCTTTAGAACTTTAAAATGCATATTTTTTATTCTTCAGAATTCATAATGGTGGAAGCACTCATCAGCAATTGTCGCATGGTTCAAAATATTTTAAATGAATTTGCTCGCACTTTAGTGTTGGTGAATTTATACTATATACAGAAGAAATGAAAGCAAACACCAGTTTTTGTTTTGGGGCGAGCAGTTGCCTAGCCAAAGAGTTATGATTCTGGCATCCCTGTTAATTAAAAAGAAAGAATTAAAGGAGATTATTATTTCTTCTTTTACCTGCCAGCTATATCCTCATGACAAAGAGGTGTGATTGGTTTGACAGGTGCTTTCGGTCCTACCGGAACAGAGCTTTCATTGAATACTACGATTCTAGGAGTAAACAAGACAGCCTTGAATTCTTCCATTGTAGGCAACATTATAACTTTTTGTAGATCCGCTGAATAGCATACATCATCCTCTTCTCTTTTAGAATCTGCGTCAATCTGATACATTTCTCTTGCAGTTATATATTGTTTTTATGTTTTATATATTGTTACATATTCACACTCAGCAAATACTATCTTCTATGTGACCATGAGTTTTTAACTTGGCACATTCTTCGCACTCTTTATAACCCCAAGCGCGTAAAAGATATATTCATTTCTATAAGTACTTTACTAGCTTACAATTTTATGATGTCGCTGATATATTATTTAGTTAAAAAGTAGTAGTGAGGCTTGCCACGCTTTAACTTCAAAAGTAATAATGTACAGTAATTCACAGAATAATACACACATTTTTAGCATAGATTAGAGACGTTTTTGGGTTATAACCCCATGGACATGAATAATAATCAGCTGATAAACTCTCGAAAGTATCACCGGCAACGTTGCAACATTCGTGACGATTAGTTCCTATCACGTTCCCATTCAACTACGTTCAAGAATAGCGATTAAGCAACCAGGAGAAATAGAAGGGAACTTCCGGGGAAGTGATTTCATATTTTCTCCTGAGAAGTGCCGAGTTCTTTCGAAGTCAAGAATAGCCACCCAGAAAAACTACAATAAAAACACCAGTTGTGATAATTATACTAAATAAGAGTAGGTACCAGGTGCTTACGACATTGAGGTTAGTTAAGGAACAAATAACAAAATTACTGCACAGACAAGTCATCACAAAAATTATGCACTTATAGTTTAAAAAACATGTTACCGGTTAAGGATTGTGTCATAAAATATTTAAAAAATAGAAAAAGCTTGGATGCTATTGGATTCAAACAAACTACATCTTGATTACATCCGCCGCCACCTTCTCAGTGGCGTCGATGTGCTCAAGTATATTATATAGTAAAATGACATTTCTATGCGGCAATGTGCCACTTTAATAAACGATTTTGTATTGAGTAAAATAGGTAGTACATCATCAGTTAAAACAGGGAAAAATATTTATCTCGTCGACAAAAATATTTAACGCAAAATCGAAACATTTTTAATCAACTTTATTACACTTAAATATCTGTAACACTTATATAAACTTATATATACTTATATAATATATATATATATATATATATATATATATATATATATATATATATATATATATATATATATATATATATATATATATATATATATATATATATATATATATATATATATATATATATATATATAATTGTCACATCCTCTGTAACATAAAGCCAGTTCAAAAACCGGTTGCGATCATTTATATTCAGAAACGAGTGTACAATTGTCTAAACATGAAAAAGATACTATTCATTTATCCCTATAACAAAAACAGAACATAGTTCTTTCCACTGATATTATAAAATACAATTTTCTTAGCTGTAGTTTCCTGTAAAAATATTGCAACAATGAAACTGTGTTATAAAAACACCAAGACATCTACTATTGATTTAAAGCATACGAAAAATAAACAAACGCAAAACATGGAACTTATATAAACATTGAAGGCTATAAAAATTATAGATATAAATATGTATGTAATTTTTATAAATAATTGCCCTGTCATTTCGAGACAGCCATATTATTTATTCAAATTCGAGACGAATTATAGCCTGAGTAATATCTTCGGCCATTCAGAAGCGCTGACAACCAAACAGTATTAATTTACATTTCTCAAAGTTATCCGGTTAATGAAAACAATAAAATCAATTAGTCGATCTTAAGGTACATAAACTCGCACAGTGGCGTATCTGAGAAAGAACGTGACATTTTGATTTATATATTTCAGCGATCATAATTTTACAAGAGCAATATTAGATATTAATAATAGTACATGCATTCTTTGTTTATCACATCAAAGGAAAAAATTTTTATTTTGACTATTCGATTTCGATCATTCCATTAATGAGGCATCAAATAACATTTTTTGTCTGAAGTGCTGAATAATCCTGATCCTGACTAAGTGTTGAAACTTTTCATATGATATTACGTCAAATATTTGACGAGTTTGTTTCAAATAAAAAAATTACGGAAATTAAGGACGGAAAAGAGGTCTTTTCCGTCCTGATACTCAAAAGACAATAGTAGAATATTGAGAGCAAACATAAAATATTTTCTTAAAATCGCATAAAAAGGAAAATGGTATAACAATGTAGAACATTATATGAAGTTCTCTGAATTCAAAATAGTAAGGCGCTAAGTGAAGAATTGCGCACATAATGAGCCGTCGACTCCAAGTGACATACTATTTTTTCTTCAAGCGTCTAAATAAAATTAACAAATTTTAAAGTAGAAAAGCAGCCCAACGCCCGACGTAAAAACGCGATTAACTGAGATCTTCCCAGACTGCACTCTCACCATGGCTTCAAATAGTGCCCAAAATCAAACTGTACCAGTGAACATAAACATGACTAATTTTAATAAATGTATTGTGAATCATAAATTTTAAATAGAGTTTTTAAATAAGTTCATAGCTTTGTGCTTAACATTCCATTATAGCCCGCTGGGTCATCATAGCGTCCGTGTCATACGGAAGCTATGATGAATAACGCATACGGGGAATAAATTCGGTTATAATTGTCATATTATAATGTCATCGCATAAAATAAAGAACGCATTTATTTATCACAATTTTTATTAAAATTCAACTACTGTGTTTTTGTTTGGGGCAAGACGGCCATATTGATGCGAAGCTTCTGTCAAATCCACCGTTGCCGCTTGTTGCATAAGGAATTTGTATTGCATATCCTCTCCTTACCTACATAATAACTCAAACTATTTCCACAAAACAATTGTTAGATACCTACGTGGTTTTTGCCTTATTAAAATAGCTGATGCCTAAGTTATATTGACTGCAGTGATGTGAAAATTCAATCTACATGTGTTTCTGACGCGTTTATAGGACATTTATTACCCATAAACCAAACTAACGGACATATCGTACACCAGGCAATTTAAACACCAAAAACACTGATATAAAAAAGCTATAAAATATTATGATCATCATAAAAATATCGATATCACGTTTAGCAGACGATTTGCGACCTCTTAAAAGAAGATTATGAACAACAAACAATCCTTTTGAGTGCCCACTAAAAGTCCACAAAAACTATACAGGGTGTATATTTTGTATCTCCATTTTTATTTGGAAAGGTAGTTTTCATTTTGCATTTATCAAGAATAATGTTGCTAGAAGTAGTAGAATACATGAGTGGAAAGTATAACAGCTAATTTTGTTGCGTCGCCCCGTATAAATTAAAACAAATGACTTACAGAACCTTGGTTTTTTCAGGTGCTTATTAAAATGCAAACGTAAACAATTAATGTGCATATAAGGAGTATAAAGGCCATTTTTATGGCTTTCGACAATCCCAAATAAGTACAAAGAGCCATTAATTACCTTAGCACAAAAAAAATTGCATGATATTTATAATTAGTTCGAAGTAGTATTTTCCGCCATTAAATGTAATCAAATGTTTTGCGAAATTTATGTTGATCATAAAATAAAAATTGTTATACTCTTTACCGAGTAGCAGATGAATTTAAATTTATGGACACGCGGACCAAATTCCGTTATAAAACGAAATTTTTTATATTTGCGCATCTTGAGTCCTATATTTTCGTCTTGTGTCTGAAAAATATTTACTGAAGATATTCAATCATACGGTGCTAAGCGAATTAAAATTGATACTGTGTATGGGCTCATATTTTCTGAACTTTAAGATGAAATTATTATTAGGTAAAATCGTATCAAAATAATAGCTTGTACCTATTTAATTTTCTAATGTTTTGTGGCCAATTTTGCCTTCCTAGTTTGATGTGAGTTTATATCCCTACATTGTACACTTCAAATATCGTTACATCAAAAATCGTTTATCGACTTAAAGGGTACACTTTTCTTGTAATCACTTTTCTTGTGTATCTTCGCAATACGTTCAATCAAAAGTATTTATTACTCAATGCGGTGATTCGACAATCGAAAATTAAATCAATTGTCGAAATAAAAATCAATTGTTATCATCTGATGTATCCAGAAAACATAAAATTATGTCGTAATAAAAAAATACAGTACCTAATGACCTAAATAGTTTT
>CAXKVY010012683.1:0-25982 GCA_964058915.1 Tetropium fuscum | reverse complement strand
GTTTAATAAAAAATAAAGAACAAACTCAATATTTGTTACAAGTAGTGAAAGACCATCGGCAAAAACATCCTACTTTTAATACAAAAAATTATAAAAACTGTTGAACTATTTGTATAAATTTAAGAAGTTCATTAAAAAAAAGATATTTTATTATATATAAAAATAATTGTTATTTTAATGCAAGATAGATTTCTTAATTTTTTTCCAATGAAAATTTGTTGGCTTAAAATTTTTGGAAGCCGTTTTACCCCACTAAGCTACGAAAAAATGAAGAAATTCATCTTCCCTGAATGATTTGTAATACCCTCCTGTCGTCTAGCATGAACAAATTTTTTTATAGTGTACTTATAGTGTACGTTTAAAAGCAGATATAACTTTCCTTACAATTAATTGAATGAAATCCGATTTTTAAGAGAATGTTCAAACGACCATATCTTTGAAAATAATGAATCCACGGATTTAGTACTAAGGACCTTTCTTGTAGAAAATTTAATTCTTCATAAAGTGCTGCCATCAGAAATTATTGTTAAAATTTTTTTCTACCAGCTATGCAGGTTTGAGTAAAAACGTCGTTTTTCCCATGTTAATTAAATAGGAAATGTTTTTTGTAAATTGGAAAATAATCCGGACCGTACCTTTTTTTCGATTATCACAGCATGCCTTACAATGGCAGACTTTATACTGCTTTGAGGCATTTTAAATGTTTTCAGATCAGTTAGTTACGGGGGTGTATCAAAAACTTATAAATATAAAATATAAAATTTTTTGGATAACAAAAGTTTTCGTAAAATCTCATTAGGAACATATTTTCTTAGCAACATTATCGAAATATTAACAATTAAGACAATTTTCTAACAATTTTTCACAAACAATTTTTAAGTGCGTTGCTATTCATATTTGTTTTATGAAAAGAAATCTTGGGTTTGTCGCAATTAAATACATAGAGAAATAAGAACACAGATGAATAATAAGTAAGATACACTTACCAGTTGTATATCTGGACAATGGACATGATATATGGAAACGAACCCTAGAAGTTGTACTAGTTCTTTCACCTTTATTGAGCAGCCTCAGAGTGATGTACGATTAAATTTGTTTTATTGATAATATATTTTTATTCTGTTATTATTACGTTATGGTAGTCTAAATATTGAACAGGCAAAGTACTATATCGTCTAACATTATGGCGCTGTAACATTTTCAAAATACTTCTTTGAAAGATATCCAATTCTATTGTTGCGGTACAGGATGATTTAGATGGATTGTCAGTAAAATATAATAATACATTCAGAGTTCTGTCTTCCCCTATTTTTATTCTTCGCCTTTCCCTTTTCTTGTATTTCAGAGACTCGATATTCCTGAACTTTGCTGAATATGTCTTTTTAGAAATACTAGTATTTTGGGAAGTCGCATTTCTAGAATTAACATAACATCCTCCCTCCGAAGAAGGGCCTTATTCTTATTGCACTGGATATAAATTTTAAACGAATCTGTTCCAATGAAAGAATGAATGATTATTTTTATGAATTTGCCCCTTTTTAAGAACACTAGGTATTTTTTACGCTAATACCTAACAGTCTACGACTACCTCGAAAAAAAAATAGATGGCCAATCATCAATCTGCCAATATATAAAAAATGCAAATATACATTGTCTTCATGGCTGTCTATATGTTTTTTGTCTTACACCCGCGCCCGTGATGTGATCAGTTTTTAGTAATATCTCACGAACAGGATTTTATTTTGTTCTGAATATATATATGGGATATTCCATTTAAAAAAATGATTTATTTTGCTCCCTCTATGTTTTAGGTATTTTTAATATCCGTCTTCATAATATAAAAAAATATCAAAAGTCGTGCACTACACTACATTTTTGATTAAGTTAAATCGGTAGTGAGATAAGGAAGGGGGTAACAATTTGAAGAGATTTACACTGCACGTTAGTAAATACGCACATCAATGCATAGTAAGTCATAAAATGCATAACTAACACAAAGAAAGAACCGGTTAAATAAGATTTTAAAAAAATAACATTTTGCTAAACATTAATTAATTTGCTAAGTGGTAGTACGAGCCCAGCGAAATGCTTTCATTCTGCCAAAATGAAGCTATAAATCAACGTGTGTGTGTAAATAAAAGTATTAACTAGGCCTTAATGGAAGAATTACTTTCTCTTATATACTTCATAAAACTCACCCTGCATTTCCGGGGTATCAACGCGCAGTTACTTTAAGTACTTGTTTAGATGAACACAGTGATATTGCCAGATAGAACGGGGCTATAGGCATTAACTGGGGCACACATTTTGTCTCTACCCACGCGTCCAGGATGGAGGAACTCTTCGTCACAAACACACTTCGTTTACTGATGTAAAAACATCAGTAAACATTGGGGAAATACGAACGGCAAATATTTTGCATTATTATTACTGGATATCTGCAAAAAATAAGTTCATTAAAATGGTAATCAAATTATTGGATATAATTTTATTCCATGAGGTATTCAATAATTCTTGTTTAATTTATTGCCTCTTCTAGATGTATATATTAAAATTCATCAATGCATGAGTACAATGATGTAAAACATATTTTTAAGTGATTTTAAGTGAAGCGAACAATTTTATCAATAAATTGTGTTGTTATAAAAAAAAGTTTTTCCGGGCAAGAAAAGATATAACGTAATCTCTTACAAAAATAAATTTTATGACATAGAGCTGAGCTGCTTTATTATAATGATCTAATAAATACAAAAAGTAATGTTAAAAAAACATTTTTGAAAGCAAGCTTTTGTTTAAAATACAAACAAGTTTTTATCGACATCTTAGATCCGCCATCTTGAAATTTTTTAACCTCCAGCAGTTGACCAATGTCGGTCCCTACAACATTTGTTCGAGCGCCACCAAACTATCCCTAACTTTTGCCTCTTTAAAATTAGAATGGCGGCTATCTTGTTTTCTGCCATTTTGACTGTTTTCCCCTTAAACCCTATCATTTGATATCCATATCATGGAGGTGCATAAAAAACATACTCCACCATCTTTAAGGGTCCGCCATATTGGATTTAGAGTGACGTCATTGCATTTTTGTATTCTTCTTAGCAAACCCTTTCACTTGATATCCATATAATGGAAATGCATAAAAAATAACTAGTCTGCCATCTTTGGGAACCCGCCATATTGGATTTAGAGTGACTTCATATTATTTTCGTATTTTGCTCAGCTATAGGTAAACTAATGAATGTAAGGCATTGCGTCATCACTGGTAATGACGTGGTTCAAGTTATTTCGACGTACTACGGTTTAATAAACACTGCGAGTTCAACACAGATAGTAGCCGATTGCACTGTCTCTGATTAATTCCGTTAGTGATGACGCAACTCCTAACATTCATTAGTTTCAGCATAACCCCATCTTCCGTCTGCAATAATTTTTTTCTATGTTATTTTGTTTTTTTATCAATGTTATGATTTATACATGAACACGTTGTCCTCTTCTTTATCCGATGGCGTTTATGATATTATTAAACAAGCAATTAATTATAGCCATTGACGCAAGGTGAGGTTTGACTGATCGTTTGACAAGTCACCCGAGTGAATAATGGCAATTAAGTGCGAGTTGGATACATTATTTCGTCTACTACCATTATAATTTTTTTTCTTGAAACCAGTTGCTTTTTCAATTTTAATGCATTTTTGGAGAAATGTCATGAAAAATAATTTCTATTATAAAACGTCAATGTCATAGCACATGTCGGCTGTCCTATAGCCACGTTGGTATTTGTTCTAAGTACAAATACTTAAATATAAATAATATTTTTTTAAATATAATATTATCCAAAAATTTTAGAAAAACATTTTGAAAACTTCTCAATTCGACTCTTTATCGTTAACGGTAAATTAGTCAATACATGCTCATATTCCCATCGGCTCGGGAGTCAAACGTTTGACTCGTGCGGAATAGGCTATATTCCAAACTTGTTACAGAATATACTATTCTGTAAGTAAACATTAGCGACCAGTACGTGCGTTTAGAAATTCTAATTAATTAAAAAATAAAAATTTGCAGGTAGGTCAAATAAGTAATTCTTTGCACATTATTTTAGTAACATTTTCGATGCCCCCTATACAGTAATTTCTTAATTTTTTTTCTAAAATGTCAATTTTGAAAAGCAATGTAAGAAATATAATGCGGCAAATGTTACATATCTACCAACATACGGTTGAGTATTATAAGAATATGTATGTTGATAGCTATTATGAAATCAGAAAAATGCGAAACCTTGGTTGAATTTATATAATAAAATTGTCAAATATGTAACGAAATAATTTCAGTTAAATATACAATTAGGAATATATTTCGTTATCTTGCCTTTTGAGTCATTTGTTGTAGTTTTTGTAAAACGCCGATTTTAAAAGGCAACGCAAGAATCATATCGCGGCACTTTGCGTATAAATCAACGAACCATTGAGTACTAAGAGAAAATTTACTTGTTATATCGATAACCATTATCCACTCAGAAAAGTGTGTGGGGGATTTATTTAACAAAATTATTAAATAACGAGAGCAGTCATCTCAGTTAACTGTACTAGTCTTTGATTGTACTTAGTTCTTAAGTGCTTCTGAAAGTCCATTAAAGTTTAACAGATCGAAAATGCCGCTCAGCAATTATTAAAATCATGACAATGTTAAATTTGCAAAGTGTTTTCTATACGTACAGATATTAGGGATATCATATAAATATATATATGAATAATAAGGGAGACACACTTACCAGTTGCATATCTGGACATTTCTATGGAAACGAACCACTTAGAAGTTGTAAAAGTTCTTTCACCTTCATTGAAGATCTTCAGAGTGATGTACCATTTATTTTATTGACCATTTTTACTTAAATTTAAAATATTAATACTTCAACACTTTACTTCAACTTTAAAATGCATAAAATTTTGTAAAATCTATTAAAACAACTACTTTTCCTAGCTATATGCTAGAAAATATTGAATTACATATACAATGGAACTGAAGAATTTAAAAAGGGAGTGATACATAAATCGCTTGTTTAGTCAAAACTAAAATCATTTGTTTGATTGGTTTTAAATTGTTATTTCTAAAATTCGAAAAAAATCCAATTTTCACCCTGGAATATATTTATTAGCTTTTAGGCCTAAGCTGTAGAAGTAATTTCTACTAAAAATATGAAAATATTTTACCAGTTACTGAATTTCGTACTTTTAACAATATACTGCTTTATAAATTAATTATTATTACGACCGATAATGAATTATAGGAGATGGTCCAGTTAAAAAAATACCTTGGACCTTGGATATATGTTGTACCCTGTAGACTGAAAAACAATTTTAAAGTTTGGCTCTTTATAGACAAAACTACTCATAATGTTTTGCCCGGATCTCTTTTGGTCAAGTAGCTACTGTCCGAGCCGAGATAAATGGGCCACCCTGTATATAGAATTTATAAGATTGATATATTTTTAAGATAAAGAGAAGAAATAAACATGTTGTATTGGAAGTTAGTTTTATCCACATTCGATACCTTAGAATTATCATATGGTCGAAAATTATTTATTCTTTTTGGATCTTTTTTAAAAATGAAAAACCTGTATAATATAATATAATATAATACAATATATATATAATCTAATATGTATTGTACAATATACTGGGTTCCCCATAATAGACTACCCATTTTAATATTTGAATAAATTTTTTTTTAGTTAACAAAACAAACTTTTTATTTTACTAAATTACAGCTAACTCTTTGGGAGCAAACCTTCGTCTATTCCTTCAACTTCTTCACGAATTTTGGCTTTCAGTTCCTCGATTGTACCTGGACGACTCGCAAACACTTTGGCTTTTAAATATCCCCACAGGAAAAAATCGGGTGCCGTTAAGTCGGGGGATCTCGAAGGCCAAGGCAAATCTCCGAATCGAGAAATGAGTCGGCCATTAAACATTTCTCGCAGGACCCTCATTGAGTTTCTGACGGTATGAGCTGTTGCCCCATCTTGCTGGAATAGTAAGGCATTGTTTAGTAATCCTCATCTATTTAATTCTGGAATGAGAAATGTCTCTAGCATATTAACGTAGCGCTCGGATCAAAAAAGGCTTCATCCTCAAAAAAATAAGGGCCAATAATACCAAAAGATCCTTGATTAATAATTTACTTAAATCCCAAAGACTACTGAAGATAATCCCACAGAGAACAACCTATTTAGTTATCTCATAGGGAATTTATTAATAATATAAAATGGGTAGTCTATTATGGGGAACCCAGTATATAATCTAATATATATCCAAAATATAATCTTGATTTTTTCCGAAAATGTAGGGCCGGAAACATTTTACAACCTATACTATAACTGAGAGCTCTTTTTCTATCACATGGTACATTTATGTGTTCTATAAGTATATGCAATTAGAAATTACGGCCTATACGTGTCTTTTAGACCGCCGCTCGTATGGTGACAAGAGCATATTATACAGTGTTTCATCCTGGATTTAAATAATTGTTGATTGTTGCTAATTTCGTTATCAAATAATAGTTTTCCCTAAATTGTGCAACTAAGTATATTTCTTTTCGAATAATGCTATTCTGATGCTATGATGTTATGAATGATGCTATGTATTTATTTCAACTTAAGAGCATAACATACTTATGTATATAAGAATATGTATTCTATATAATATGTGATAGCATACCTATGAAATAGTAAATTAGTTATATAGAAAATCAGAAACTAATTTATTTAGAAAACTAATCATGAAATAGATACATTGATTAAAGCATTTTTAATCCCGATTTAGCAAATGTATAAAATTCAAACTAGCACGTAGATACACTTCCACAACTATTATGTATATCCATTATAAGTTTCATGTACTTTCAAGGTCAAGGGGTGTTTGCCTGCCATGGGGTACGGCTTCGCAGCTGGAACGACAGACGGACCGGGAGAATTCGACTTCCAACAAGCGACTAACACTAGCAACGCCTTCTGGAACTTGATTAGAGACTTTATATTCCCTCCGACACCAGCGGATCAAGATTGCCATTCTCCAAAGCCTATTCTTATCATGTCTGGAAGGGTAAGTTCTATTTTACACATGAAAATGAATACTATTTACATCTTTAAAGTTGACGGTTACGTCACTACATTATTCTTAATCTGCAACATACGCTGTTCGAGTGTTCTTCGCTAAAAAAATAATAAAACGAGAGAAACAACAAAAAGAAGTCCATTATATGTGACTGTTGATATATCCTACTAACGTAGTTGTAAGCTGCTGTACGGAAATGAAAGAAATCGTAACTCTACCTAGAGTAATATCGATAAACTCATCGATTTCTTTTGACTAGCGCCGTACGCGCAGTAGCCTTGCACCGTTTCAAAGCTGACAGAAATTGGTTATCTTTCGGTTGAATTCATTTTCTTCACTTTCAGTGCACTTATGGGCACTGCTTAAACCACGCGCTCAGTCTTCTGTCTCAGTCTTTTCTCTTCGTGATTTTAACTTTCAAATTGTAGGTTATGTTTACGTTTCTCATCGGGGAACAGTAAAGTTTGCATACATTAGGACGAGTTGTTTCAACACACATATGACTAGGTAGTGCAATACTGATTTGATTCGTATAGTTTATATCTATAATATGACGCCAACTATAAAGATGTAAAGAGTAGTTCTTTTTATTGACACGTAACATTTTTAATACACTAAATTAGGCCAAATTTAACACAAATTTAAATTGAAAAAGAAATGGCCGTTATGGAAATTGATGGGCTCCTAATGAAAATAAATGTTTTCATTAAATTTGACGAATAAAACATCCGAAGTTTTAATTCCTACTTTCAGATATCCCTGCCTTATGAATGGCAACCCGTTGTGGTGTCGACGCAGATATTTATTATAGGAAACGTTGTGTTCGTCGCTGTGCCAGGCGAGTTCACCACGATGTCGGGTAGGCGATTAAGGGCCGCCGTCAAGGAGGAAATTATAGCCAACGGAGGTCCCAGCGATACCAAAGTCGTCATTACCGGACTCAGCAATGTATACACCAACTATATTGCCACGCCGGAGGAATATCAAGTAAGTCACAGTGCTATTTAGATGGACCTCTCGCAGTCTAGGAGAGTATAGAACAGATAGCCTGTGGGGAGGTGTGGGTAGCAATATTTCCGGAAAATTAGTATCGTAGATAGCTTATTAATATTCATATTATTGAAATAATATGAAGGAGAAATATTTAATTTGTTCATAGGACACTTACTCTTATTTACTTCTCTATTGAATTCTCTTTTATTATGGGCGCCAGTTCTATTAACACTAATTTTTAATTTCCTTGAAGGATCACTTTAGATGAGATCACTCTATCGAGATCACTCTATGAGATGTAGATCACTCTATCGTCTTACAGGGGATCCAATTATGATTATTAGTTTTTATATAAAATTTCTTTAAAATTATTTGTTGATAAATGAAGTTAATAACTTAACATCATTGAACTTAATTGTATGCAATTTTTTTTATTAAAAATGTTAGGTAGTATGTTAGCTGCAAAATTCTTGTACAGTGCCGTTCAATTGAAAGTAAACGACTCTTATGAGAAATTTTGGAAACTTTCCCATTGTGAAGCAGGCTTTTGTAAACAGATCACATTTAAAATTATTTTAGGTTGAAGTATCTGTCAGTTATAGGGTGACAGCATTTTATATACAGTATTTATTAAGGAAAATCTATATGGTAAGGACGTCTCTTTTAAAAAAATCCATTAAATTAACAAACTAACTGAGAACTTAAGAAAATTATTATAAATTAATATTTGGTCGAAGCACCATTCGCGCTTATAACTTTTTGAAGCCTATTTCTCATAGACAATATTAGTGTCCTGGTATAATCCTCGCCAATATTTTCCCAGGCATTTTCAATCGCCAACCACAGTTCTTCTACGTTCGCTGGTCGGAAATTTTTGCTATACATGTCTTTTTCCATTTGTGCCCATACATTTTCTATCGGATTTAAATCAGGCGACTTAGAGGGCCAAGGCAGAGTGTTAATATGGTTTGTATTCAGCCATTCAGTAACAACTCGTGATTTGTGAATAGAGGAATGATCCTGAAATATAAATTTAATTGAAATATGAAAAAAGGAAATAAAAATATTTTCCTGCTGGAAAGTGAAGTTCTCGGGATATAAAATGGAAACGGAAGGTAACATAACATAGACCAAAATGCAAGCGTAGCTTTGACCAGTAAGACGCTCTCTGATTATCCAAGTAACACCTGCTCCTTGGCAACATATCCATGCCCACACGTTGATAGAGAAGCGAGCACTACGAGCTGTAGGATTTATATAGCGCTCTTCATATCGGAAATATCTTGAGCGGTATACACGCACAGAGCACCATCATAGCAGGATTGAAAAAAAAAGTTGTGTTTTCCCAAAAGTCCTGTGGCACACCGACAAATTGGTTCGTAAAGTTTAAAATCTGCTCCTTATGCCGTGGCAACAGAGCAACTTTATTTGCAGCCGAAAAATTCTTCAGCTCAGATGCTCTGATACGACGTCTTGTGGTTTTCACCGAAGCAGGAAAATTTAGCAGGCAGTCACTGCTGTATCAAAAGGATTCTCTCGGAGGTGGTCAAGGACGAGTTCGTCTTCCTCCATGGTACTGAATTTCTGACGGCCCCCTCTATGGACGTACTCAAGTTCCTTCTGCATTCCATTTTTGCTTAATTTTGTAAATGCAACCTTTACTAACATTCAAAGTATCTGCAACTGCTTGCATTGACCATCCGTTCTGCAGTAACATCACAGCTCTCATTTTTTGCGGTTCGGTTAAGCGCGGCATAATAATAATAATAATAATTATAAGGAAAACTTCAAAATATAGAATAATTATTAGTAAACTGACAAATAAAATTGACAATCAAGTTTTGATTACCTGAAAGCCTGTTTCACATTAATTAAAAAAATCGTTTACTTTCAATTGAATGGCACTGTACTCTGGCCCAATATTGCTTTAAGATATATTCTAGTTTTATTGTCTATTTGATCATCCAAGTTCACAGAACTCAGAACAAACTAGACCATTTAAAGTACGTTTTACTTCAGATAGTTTAGATTAAAAGAAATGCATTTTTCTAATTTTGACATGTGAAGTGATAAATGTAAGGTGATACAGAAAAAACCTGTTATTATCCTGCGACAAAACCTACTTAACTTAAACCTAATTACATGGGACCAAGTTCTCTGAAACAATATTTCTTAATATTAGCAAATTTAGAATTGTTTATTACCTTGTTGTAAAATATGTTAATCCTTTTATGAAGTTCCACAAAACTTGTCACTTTCGATTTCACTTATACGCGAACTAGAAAGTGCTACTGAGCTCTGGTGGTGGATTCAACCACCAGAGATCCCGTTCTGGTATATCATCTTACTGGTATATTAACTGCAAATTTTCTTCCACTGGGCTGGGACGCTACCAAGCATTTATCTTTTATGCTCGTAAAAACGCCGAAAACACTTATACATCCAGTTTCACTACTTATACAATGCAGTTTCACAATGCAGTTTCACTGCAAAAATAATGGCTGTTTTAAATTTGTTTCACTGGCACCTTCGCCATATTTAAAAAAATCGCAAGAACAATAATTGATATAGATATCACCTTACCTTCATTATCACCTTACCTTCACCTTACCTTCATTAATATTCTTGTATTTCAGTACTTGTCGTATTCTAAGAACTACATAAACCCCTGTCTATTTTAAAGTTCATACTACGATTATTTTAATAAGATAATATATAATATAGTAAGTATATAATATAGTAAGATATAATTTATAATTATAACAATAATAGGTACTATCGATGTCGATGAAAAAATAGAACTGTTTTTTAGGACTAGTAGAACTATTTTTTCTAATAATTTTTTTTTCTGCTGGAATAATATTTGACAACTAGCTTATAATGTCACAAAAATTAAAGTAAGATGTGCACAACTAGATTTTAGCAAATATACGTTATAACACTTGTCTTTTTCATATCTAGATAAATCCTTGCACAAGTACAATTTGAGAAATTTCTGAGGTTATCATACATATGCCCTCTGCCGTTGTCCGTGATATTAGTTTTTTTTAATAAGTTGCCATGGAAACAAGGCATTTATAATTGTTTTACGTTATATTTGTTATTTACTTGCATAAAACCCTCCACGTAAACGCCACAATATTATTTGTTCGAATTTGATAGCAGCACAATTTGATTGAAAATCGGATGGGAAATTATACGTAATGATCTTACAATATGAGTAATACCGTCAAATGATAACACGTCATATTATGAAACTATGTTTTAGTTGCTCTTGCGCATTGTGTAACGGGAAATTCTAAATTAATAGAAGAAATAATAACACTGGAAAGTTGGTCGTGGTGCATACATTTTAATTTTCTTTTGTACAATATCCGAAAAATTTGTATTTTTTTTTTTAAATTTCATATGCATCTTTATTCACCTGAAAAAATATTCATAGCTCTTTTTTCTAGCAGTATTATCATGATCAACGACGATAAGCTTCCGGCATAATATTGCTAGTGCTTTGTAAAAGAAAACCCTTAGTACGCTTTAAAAACCCCCACAACTGATGGCCTACGTAAGAATTTAATATCATTTCCGAAACATATTATATTTTAGACTTTCTTGCGAGTTGATATACTCTGCAGTCAAGGGGACATTTATCATATTTTCGTCTTATGTTATACTCAGTAAATATGAATGGAAATAGCTGACGGACTCATAAATTTTCTCTGAAAATGCATTATTTTAGAAATTCACAGACCTTGCATCCTACGCAAGTGTCTTAAAAAATACCAGATACAACTTTTTGTTTACTGTAGTACAGTAATTGATTAGTTACACAGTTATTATGTGTCAAAATAACATATCCATTTTTATCGGTTTGTGGTGACGGCTCGTAGTTTCGGATGATCATATGCTGAAAATGAACCATTTATTATGCCTAATTGAAATAGTCGCTAGGTAAAAACTTCAGCCAAAACTTGCGGAACTCACTTTCAAAAGGTGATATCCAGAATGGTTCTCGCGCAATAGCAAAGACTGTGTTATTGTTGTACGTGTGCTCACCCTCAAGATCGACTAGCGTCCGATATTGATGATTACATTTTACGATTACGATTTTTAACACAACTTAAAATCTTCAAAAAGCCCTGGGAAATTGTGGAACATTCTTGGAAATGCGGAAAATTTTAATTACAAGGCCGTGTATAGATATTCAAAACGATGACAAATTTTTCATCGTTTGAATATCTCATCAGTGACCAAAATATCAGTGACCAATAATATCAGTTTTCTTATATATCGCAAATTAAACCGTTTCAGAAAACAAGGAGTAACCGAAATTTTGTTATTTTTTATCTCCTAAGTGAAATAGTTTAATGCAATTTGGCGGTACGTTTTTCTTAATAAGTACCGTGTTCATTATTAATTTTATTTTCCTGCTTCAAGCAGTGATGTAAATGCATGGGTGTTGTTAAAGCACGCCAATGATGTAATATAGAAAATAAAGTCCTGTACTTTTCCGAAAGCGTATTTTTTACAGGCATTTTGTAAGACATATGTAGATGAAGACAATATAACAACAATTGATATTGCAATTTATCCCGTTTAAATAATGACGTTGTAAGGTTGTCAGAACTTCATATTGTAGTTTGTACATGTAATTTTTCGCAATATTAGTATGTTCTAGTATTAGTTCAATATTAGTATCGTCACGTTCACTTTTGTCAATTGATACATAATTCAATTCAATTGATTTAAATTCAAATTCAATTGATACATAATTGTACATAATTCTGAATAAATCTATTATGAGAAGCGACTACTCGCCCCCCTAACATTCATGATTAGATCTCAGGGCATGTATATTGCGAGTTTCTTTGCGGCACTTTTGTGCTGTGGAATTCTGCCCTTTTTCATAGAACATTATTGACCGTTGTCAACGCATACAGAATTGCTACTGCGTCCCTATTCTCTCGTTTTTAGTGTCTTCTATGGTTAGCGCTTAGGCTAGGTAGGCTTAGATCAGACTTATGGCAGGTGACTTGTTTCGAGACTTCGTGTTCCTCGTGCAGGACGAGTCCATTTCCCTTTCTTTTCTTGTCGAGCGTCGTAAGTAGACGCTACCAAATAGTTTCAAAATTATAAAAGTGTTACCTTATTTAAAAAGAAGTACGTAGTTAACTCTAAATACTTGGGATCTTTTAAGTAAATCACTGTCATGAGTGTCATGTTTTTTGTCGTTTGGTAATTAACACATAATCGACTATATGTCGGATTGAACACTTTATATTATCCCTTATAAACTTTGTCATGTGCGTCCAATATAAATTCTTCATCTCTATTTACACACATTCTACCGGACACGAGTTCAAAAAAAACACCCATATAAACATGTATTTATCCATATAAACATATATTTATCCATAATCATCATCATCGTTGTCATCAGTGCTAAGAGTTTAACGTTAAAGTCTAAATTTTAAGTCTAAATTTAAAAAAAAATAAAGGCCCTTCTAGGATGCGTACTTTTCAACAGAAAGCTTGTAAATTATTAATGACCTACTTTACACGATGGTGCTTCGGCAATGGCGCGTTGAAATATTGGTATCGTGATTATCAAAAAATTACATATGTTATAAAATGAGCACATATAGCATTATATAAGTACCAATAAAATATAAGTTATTTTATGATTTAACGAAATATATGTAGCAGAAAACTGAAAAGTAACACAAAACAGAACAAACGCGATAAGTGTTTACTGACGAGGATGAGAGTTTTTTACCCAAAGTTAACAACACCAAGGTGAGCAGTTTCCTCTACAAATATTCTCGCTGTAATTAGCCAAGATCCAAATGAAACATCAACAAAACTTCGCCGGATACAAGTGGAATAAAACTTTATGGTGCTTTATAAACTTAAATAAAACTGAATAAAAAGTAAAATAAGGTATAGGAAAAGTGGAGGCAGAAAAACGCGTATACTAATATTTTTTTACATGTAAGGCCACATCAGTGGAGTCAATGCTCACTGGTGCCTCTGGCAGCAGCCATATAGGGGAGAGAGAAGATATTGGATATGTTAATGTTTGCATATAGGGCTAGAGTTCTGAGTTTTCTCCTTAATAGTGTCGAGGTCAGATGACGTAATACTGAGATATGAGATACACATCGCTCGCAGCTGCAGCATTGAAGCGTGGTGGGCTATGGTCCTGGTAGGGAGTGTTCAGGTCTCTGTGATTGGCATCTGGAATTGGTCCGGAGTGCGGATCAGAGATCCGCTTCACTTAGGCCCCATTGGGCCCCTTATGCTTCCTCCGTGAGGGAAATGTCTCCCTAGGCCATCGACCAGCCCAATGTTGTACAAAAAGTGATGATGTTGCCCAGGGGCATTTCCCTCAAATTGGCCATAGAAGGCTAACGTTCCCCCAATATGTTACCCGGCAGTGACCGGTTAGGATTCCTGTAACAAATCGCAGTTTACCCCTGGATATTGCCAGATAGTTCCTCGCCGTCTCTTCGCTGGGATATCTCACGAAATTTCTGGCCAGCTGACAGCTACTTGTTTCATCCCATAACGTCTTAATTTTTTTGTGGGTGTTTTCCTTTATTAATTGGAGTTTCGCTGCAACTTGTAGTGTACTTGAAGGACCAGGCCCAAGGATACTCAGGCTGGCTGCCTTCTTGGCCAGTTTGTCAGCTTCTATATTGCCGTTGCATTGTAAGTGTCCTTTGACCCAGCACAGGCAGATGTTATTCATCTGACATGCTCTCACAAGTGCTTGGTGACATTCCCATGTTGATCCTTTAGTTATTTTATAATTTTTCAGGGCCAGTAGTGGTTGTCTACTATCTGTGCAGATTCTTATTATCTTGCCCGTTATTTCTCTGCGAGCAATCTCTTGTGCGGCTATGGTTATACCAGCGAGTTCTGTTTGTACTACACTGGCATTTTTATCCATAGTCCAGCTGCATCGGAGTCGCAGATTCCTGGAATATATACCACAGCCTGCTCCATCCTTGTTCATTGATCCGTCCGTGAAGACATAGTTTACACCTTCAACGCCGGCCTCGTCTTCACCAGTAGTATGTATGGTGTAAGGTTTATCAAAGACAAGCCGAGGCGGAATACCATCTGCACATGCCTGTAAAAGGGGTATCTTTCTGACAGCCTCAGTCCACAGGCGGCTTCTGGTTTGGCCACAGCTTGCGTTTGGTAGTATGTCAACGGATTTAAGGCGAGTCATGGTAGTTTATGGTAGTCAGAGCCACTTCTTCTAGATGTAGGTCTAGCGGTGGAAGACACAGCATTATCTCTATTGCTCTGTGATTGTAATACCGGATATCGGATATCGAGCAATTTTTCGCATTAAGCCAGTATTAATGCAAAAAATTGCTCGATATTATTATATATACTTAATTCAAATTTATAAATGTTCCCTTGACTTTGATGTTTGATTAATTAAACTGGACCGTTAGGAATTTTCATTTTTAAATTAATTTTGCTAGAATTTAATAAAAGGGGGTATCTCATTTTTATGAATCGATGTTAGAAATGCAGATTAAGGAAACGGCAAAATTAATTAATTATACTGGGTGTACTTTATCATACTGGGTGTCAACTTTTTCAAGACATGAAATGTATTATATTATAAATTCCAGGAGTCGTTTATACTATAGTATGTACAAAATATATTGCTCATTGATTTTAATTACTGAGTATTACTGACTAATTACTGAATTTAATTACTGAATTCAGTGTATTTTCGTTTATCTCAACATGTTCTTTTTCTATTTGTTTCACGATGGTGTAGTTCTCACCCCTTAAAACAAAAAGCGCATATCGGGCATATGTCGGGCAGTTAAGGGTACATTGAGCTTAATTCCAAATTTTAATGAGAATTGAAGGCGGTTCAAAAATTTCGGAGGAAATTGTCTATTTTTGCCTTCAACGACTGGACTATAGTTTTCTTTATCATAAGCGCTGAATATTCTTTTATTGGCTGAAGCGCTTCAGAGTCCAGTGGGCTAGTACCCGCGTTACTTTTCTTTGTTGTTATAAGGTACACTTTCTCTCCTACAAAAAGCATATTAAGAGTTCAATCAATTTAAAGAAAGTCATCGGTATCTTAGAGTGTTACTATCATAAAGATAAATCCAATACGTACGGATAAATACAATTAAGATTCCTGGGATGTCGATATCAATAAACTGGTGTTTTGCTTTTATGAAAGCCCCGAGAAGCGTATGCACGTAAATGCTTATATTATAGAGTACATAAATATCCACAACCGTTTTAGCGTATAGAATTTTCAATCTCGCCACACAGATATTTTTTCCTGAAATGCGTGGTAAAGTATGGAGAAATACCTCATATTTGATAATATACTCGCTTCTTTACTAAATAGGTAGATTTTACTTAATACTTCCATAATCCCGAAATTTCCCTTTCATTTTTTGTTATATAAAGAAATTTAAATTACACCATTCAAATGAAATGCGCTTTATATTCAAATCCTCGGTTTGTGGTAGATTCGGTCTCTTCATTCATAGACAATTTACGTACCATACAGAGGCATGTTATTACCGCCCATCAAATGAGTTATCATATTTTATTCATCATTTTCAGGGCAACATATTTTCGTCAGCCCGATGCAAAGTGATGGTTATATCCAAGACGATATTTCTTTATCCTTTTATATGACAGAGGATGTACTTTCATATAAAAAAATATATATAATATTGCTGGGTATTAATTCAGTTCAATTTTTACTTTCCATCGGAAACATTTCATTTTACAGGTAACAGGTAATACAAAAAATGTATTAAAAAACTACTATTTGAACGCATAGGCACATATTTTATAAATTTATCAGTCAGTTTAGAATAATAAAATGACGCTTGGGGGGCGTCCATAAATTACGTGAGATGTTTAAGGGGGGGAGGGGGTCGAGTCAAATCTCATCTAATCTTACGTAAGAGAGAGGGGGGGTCTCGACAAATATCACGCAATTTTTTTTCTGATTGAAAAAAAAATACTATTTTGGTCCATTTAATCCAGATTGTACGTGATTAATGTTTAATCTTAAGCGTAATCGTAATACGATTAAGATCATTCACTAATTCGTTCGAAAGAAAATAATTTCATTCATACTTCGACGTTATACATCTGTCAAACCACCATATGTGTTTTATACCAAATAGCTCAATTTAATCTGAATTTACGGTACAGTGTAGCCCGTCCTTTGTTTTCGCGCCACTGTCAGCCGAACGCGCTACTCGATGAACGAGAACGTACGAGCTGAGTGGCAGCGACACACGGACAGGTTCCAACCTGCTTTGTTTATTCTTGTAAATGTTTTACTCGACTCAGTGCATGCTCTTACTAATTTAAAATGAGTTATCAAGATTTTTATAACGCATACGTTAAAATATAAGTCTATAACACGAAGAAGTCCTGCCAGGACAGTGTGATAAAATTATGGAATACAGCGAAACAAAAATTCCCGAAGAAAGAAGAGTTAATACATCACATTCAACATGAGATTGAACGGCTTCTCAGGGAAGCCACTGAGAGAAAAGTTCGGTCTACTTTAGCATTCTTTCAAAAGGTAGGTTAAATATATTTTCGGCAGTGGCAGTGGCTGCTGCATTATTGGCTGCACGGCAGTGGCTGCTTGCATTATTATGTGAAATTATTAAATGACGTATTACTATATATCTCTAAAACGCGAGGGAAACGTTTTTGTTTTTAAAATTTTTTTCGTGTAAAGTAATACACAAGAACTATATACGACTGATTTAACAATTAAAGTAAAGTGTTACAGTCTTATAACCATGTTGTTTTGCATATTTGTTGCATATATTTCACAATAAATTTGTTGCATATATTTCACTCAAAAACAGAGGAGATTCAAGATGATGATGTATCATGTACATCAAAACCCATGGTATGGAACAAACCACGTGGAAAGAAAATATACAGAAAGAATCTCAGATGCAATATTTCAAAAGAAAACAAATTTCATAATAAAAAAATCCCTGTCCAGTCAACTTTATTTGATTTCAGAGTGACGAAGTATGAAATATTAGAAGTCATGGCAATTAGTAACATAATTCCCTGTTCATACTTCATTAAATAAGAATGAAGAAGCAAACGCAAAACTATTGACAGATGTCTATGAATTATTTTAGCTTGTGGGCAGACGCAAAATATCTCTAAGTATTTTTTAATACTAATTTCTTGTGGGTTTGTATAGCCTTAAAAAATCAAACAACAAGGGATTAAATTATCATTATCATTTTCATAGGTTCAACTCGTATTGTTGTGCTTGTCATTGTTTTTAAGTTGGTATTAATATCCTCAAATAAAGAAATTACGTTAAAACCTTTGTCTGCCAACATCTCTTTCACATAGCTCCCCTGCATCAACTTTATTTTTAACAACTGATAAATACCCACTAGCACATTTTTTCAGATATAGAACCTGTAAAACGTGGCAAAATAAAAATAATTGCATCATTAGGGTCAATCATGAGAAAATATTTTAAGGTTGTTACTCCCTTGTAATTGGAATAACACCGGCTGCTTTGTCTATCCATTGAGATGGTGTTTCAATATAAAATTCGGTACAGTCAATGATTCCAATTACATTGGGATATTTTTTTATAATTTGTGGTAGTGTTCTAGGAGATTGCCTCGATGCGGCCATATATTTAAACTGTCCAATCATAAATAAAAATAAACACTAAAATTTATCCAACATAAAAAACACGTCTGCTACTGTTGATTTTTATACACCAACTTTATCAGAAAAAGTTTTATAATCAAGTGATTTTCTTAATTTTATTAGCATTAAGGATGAAGGATACATGCCGCGTACATATATTATATGTGCCTGGGTGGTTTTAATGCTTGACCAAATTCATCTTAGCAGTGAACTTAAGGTTCTGTTCTCTTTTATTTGCACGTTGAGTGGTCAAGCTATATAGTGTTGCCGCGTTTCGTCACATCCACCGTGTTCTAACCGACAAATTTCTAGAAACAAATCGGCGTTCAGACGATGAGTTAAGATCTCAGGCCCAATGAGAGAATTATTGAGAATATCAGCCCAAAATTCATGATAAAACTTTCTTTATCTAGTCGCCTGTGGATTTTAATGTGCCCAAACATTGGAATCTCCATCAAATAACTCTTGAGTCCCCTTATATAATTATCATTTCCGCTTATACCACTATTTTGTTGTCCGTTAGTCCGTAAGTCCGTTAGTGCCAAAACGACGATGAGTTGTCACAAAAACACTTAGTTGCGGTTACCTCCTGTTCGGAAATTGTCACTTATAATCTTACTAGTGATTGGAATAGGAATTATTACTGAAAGAATTTTTTTGCGTTTGAGTCCTCGATGTTCCTCTGCTGCAGCTGTCAAGTCCATTTGCAAATCCATAGGTACATAAAATGGATATCTGCATATTCTTGCTTTGCTTGGCAAGTATAAATGGCATTTTCAAACTTCATAATCAATAAGCACGACGTACCTACATTATAGTGATTTTCAAAATATCAACAACGCTTGCTTGACGTTTCATATGACTATAGTTGTATAGCAAAGTTACTTTCTCAGTATTTTAATTTACAATACAATTATTACAACGTTAACTTGCTGGCATTTTCCCTGAAAACCGTGCTCCATACATAAAAATTATTTGATTTTTTCTAACCGGTAATAATGATAATTTTTTTATAAAAACCTAATTAACGTTTAAATTATTGACAGAAAAGAGGTTGCCCATGCTACTTCCCACACAACTGGATTTAAACAAATGTGTCGTATTAACAAAAAGATATTATACCACTGAAGTAAAAAATACTTACCAAATTTCTCATCGAAAGCTGTGTAGTACAGTGCCGTTCAATTGAAAGTAAACGACTCTTATGAGAAATTTTGGAAATTTTCCCATTGTGAAGCAGGCTTTTGTAAACAGATCACATTCAAAATTATTTTAAGTTGAATTATTTTAGGTATCTGTCAGTTATAGGGTGACAGCATTTTATATACAGTATTTATTAAGGAAAATCTATATGGTAAGGACGTCGCTTGTAAAAAATCCATTAAATTAACAAACTAACCGAGAACTTAAGAAAATTACTATGAATTAATATTTTTGGTCAAGCACCATTCGCGTTTATAACTTTTTGAAGCCTATTTCTCATAGAAAATATTAGTGTCCTGGTGTAATCCTCGCCAATATTTCCCCAGACATTTTCAATCGCCTACCACAGTTCTTCTACGTTCGCTGGTCGGAAATTTCTGCTATACATGTCTTTTTCCATTTGTGCCCATACATTTTCTATCGGATTTAAATCCGGCGACTTAGAGGGCCAAGGCAGAGTGTTAATATGGTTTGTATTCAGCCATTCAGTAACAACTCGTGATTTGTGAATAGAGAAATTATCCTGAAATATCAATTTAATTGAAATATGGAAAAATGAAAGAGGGAATAAAAATATTTTCCTGCTGGAAAGTGGTTCTCGGGATATAAAATGGAAACGGAAGGTAACATCATATTCCAAAATGCGAGCGTAGCTTTGTAAGACGCTCTCTGATTCTCCAAGTAACACCTGCTCCTTGGCAACATATCCATGCCCACACGTTGATAGAGAAGCGACCACTACGAGCTGTAGGATTTATATAGCGCTCTTCATATAGGCAATTTCTTGGGCGGTATACACGCACAGAGCCATCATAGCAGGATTGAAAAACTTTTTCGTCTGAAAAAATTGTGTTGTCCCAAAAGTCCTGTGGCACACCGACAAATTGGTTGGCAAAGTTTAACCTCTGGTCCTTATGCCGTGGCAACAGAGCAACATTATTTGCAGCCGAAAAATTCCTCAGCTCAGATGCTCTGATACGTCGTCTTGCGGTTTCCACCGAAGCAGGAAAATTTGTTAAGAAGCAGGCAGTCACTGCTGTATCAAAAGGATTCTGTCGGAGGTGGTCAAGGACGAGTTCGACGAGATTTTTGCTTAATTTTGTAAATACTACCTTTACTCACATTCAAAGTATCTGCAACTGCTTGCATTGACCATCCGTTCTGCAGTAACATCACAGCTCTCATTCTTTGCGGTTCGGTTAAGCGCGGCATAATAATAATAATAATTATTATAAGGAAAACTTCGAAATATAGAATAATTATTAGTAAACTGACAAATAAAATTGACAATCAAGTTTTGATTACCTGAAAGCCTGTTTCACATTAATTAAAAACATCATTTACTTTCAATTGAACGGCACTGTACCATAGTAATTGGCAAAAAACTTTATTTATCTTTTAACTTCTCCCTTTCTCGAAAACGAAGAACTTTTCGGCACATGTTAAATTAACCTTTTTACCTTAAAATGAGATCCTATATCAATTGGCAAAGTTCTGCTAGTATGAACCGGGTCGCCCTATATAGGGTACACATAACAAATTGCTTTGATCTAGGTCTAGCTTTTGCTGATATTACGAGGGGAGATAACTGCCATATAGCTATGAAGATGTCATAAGAAATCAGTCATTATCCGAGAAACCCTTCCATGGCTTCTATTGTTATAGTTTATAGATCACTTATCATCATACAGTCATATCTTCCAGTAATACATCGTCGCCGTACAAAACCTAGCCGAGAAATTGTGACAGTAAATAATGCTATGAATTAATTTTGTTTAACAAATCGTTACATATTATTCCGCAGTGTCAGGGTTGAATCGTCACAACTTAGAACTAAGTAATCGGTTATTAAAGTTATTCAGTTATTCAAAATATGACTTCGGGTGACATTTTTTAACAGGTATATTATTGGCAATGAACTGTTGCTTAAAATTTCGATGCAAATAATTTGTTACCACATGTGCATTGCGGGGTGGAGCACGGTCCTGCTTAAAATAAAGGCGTCTATTTTCCACCACCGATATGTCTTCCTCACTGATTATTCCTCCTCATTTACCAGACCCGACCTACTATTAGTTTAAATTATTTAGAACAAAATAGGTCTGAAGAAGTAGTTAAGTAACAAAGCAAGTTTATCAACTTCGGACCTGTAACACAAATCAGAAACAAAAAATGGTGCAGTTATATGCAGAATGACCTCAAGATTCTAAAAATGGAAAGATATATAAGGTATCCTATTTAAAAATCAAAAGTTGGTGCCACAGGGAAACCGGAAGTCATACAAACTTGAATAGTGGACAAATTGTCCCCTTGATAACATGTGACGCATGCCAAGTTTGAACTCGACCAGTTAATAAATAAAGAAATAGGTGCCGCTGTATATACACACACACATATATATATATATATATATATATATATATATATATATATATATATATATATATATATATATATATATATATATATATATATATATATATATATATATATATATATATATATATATATATATATATATATATATATATATATATATATATATATATATATATATATATATATATATATATATATATATATATATATATATATATATATATATATATATATATATATATATATATATATATATATATATATATATATATATATATATTGGTTACTATATTTCACAATAAAATTTTCTCCCTTAATATTATTGCCAAAGGAACAAAAAATCAAATAAACAATTAAAGTATACATAGACATCTAGTCAACATACGACCCACCAAGATATGATTTAGAAAATAAATAAATACAAAAATTCCATGAAAATGCCCAAAGCGCTGAGGGGAACGACAGCATGGTAGCCTTGGCCTAGAAAGAAATGGATAGTTACGTGCTTTAATCGCGATTATTAAACTAGGTTTTTGCACATGCGATTAAATAATAGGCATGTCCAACACGAAGCAAGGAATATTAAATATTTAAAAATATGTAAGAAACGCATATATATATATATATATATATATATATATATATATATATATATATATATATATATATATATATATATATATATATATATATATATATATATATATATATATATATATATATATATATATATATATTCATCAAGTTTTGCTACCTCACCTAATATTCTTATATTCTTACGTTCCATTGGCTTATAAATGCTCAGGTTATTAATAAATCTTTTTAGTTGCAGAGATATGAAGGCGCTTCTACCATCTACGGCCCCCATACATTATCCATTTACCTAAAGCTATATCGAGAATTGGCAGCGGCTTTGTTGACGGTAAGAACTCGTAACAATCTAAACATATTCATCCTTCAAACGGGCCCTGATCAACTGGTCCGGTAACAAGGAAATTTCTGGCACTAGCTCTTTTAATCGCTTTGAAATAATCTGATTATTCGGGAAAATAGTTTGCCGATCCTAAGCCCGTGCTTTAGTTGTTATGAAATAAAAAGAAACAACTAAAGATATAGCTTTTTTGTAGTAGTCGGATTGCAAAAACAGCAAAATATAATTTATTTTCGGTATTACATATTCTATCAATCTACGCTAATTATATTACGGCAAAATTATTTAATTACTCGAAAATTTGAGGTTTGGTAGCTTTTGCTATGCTATGCGAAGCATTTGCTGTAATGTTGAAAATTAAGCCACAAATCAGTAATTAAATAATAAATTCATTCCGCTTTCCTAACCGTAAAATAAATATAGCCCCAAAAAGCATGTTACGAAGAGTAAGAAAGGCTCTACTATCGTACTTTGTTTTTTTTTATTTTTCCCCATACTTGTTCCAAAAAATGATTTTTCAAAATAAACAAATTCAAATAACTGTGCAAATTTTCAAATTTAGAAACGAAAACAATTTCTCATTAAAATTTTTACACGAATTTTAAAAAATGCGATACGATATGTCTAATAGTTGTTAAAAACAAATTAGTATTAGGTCGAACGCTCCAAAGAAAGATAATGTGGCACAACACGCGCGTCGACGACATCTGAAGGTAAGCAAACCATTGCTTTGCCATAGCCACATTTATAAGACCAAAAATTCAAAAAGTGTGTTACAAAGAGTAACAAAGGCTCACTAAACAAAACTATGTCACTTTTTTATATTTAGAAACTACTGTGTCTATGTTTCTAATAGTTATTATAAACAACTTAGTGTTAGATCTAACGTTCCAAGTAAAGATAAAGTGGCCCAACAGGCGCGTCGACGCCTGAATGCATGCAACCCAATACTTTGTCATAGCCACCTATATGCAGAGATAGCTTAGTTCAGAGAAACGTAGCAAGATAGCTAGCGGGAAAGCAGTTTCTCGTCGGTCTGTGGTCTGTGGAAACATACCATTTCAACGTGAAAGTAGTTTTGCGCCGGTTGTTTTTAGCTGAATATAGTGCAAATCAATTATTCAATGTCAATATAGTTATTAGTATTTTTTAAATCCCGTGAAGTATATGTAGGGATATAAAACGTGAACATGACCCACAAAAATCGACAAATACGGCTTTATAAACGGTAAAAAAACCTATCCTAAGTCCTCGTTTAGGTTTGGATTAGTTATTAGCTCTGTCTTTCACACTGGTCTGATTGTATTGAGTTTAGTTATTTGCTTAATTTCTTGCATATCAGATAGGATCGTAAATCGTTTTTAAATATATCGATGCCTAGTAAATAATATGTACCTGGCTGCAAAAGTAGCTACGGTTTAAATATCAATAAAGTACAATATAAACGAGGTACTAATGTATTCTAATTCCCAAAAAAATATCGCAACAGTTATATAAAAGGGATATATATATATATATATATATATATATATATATATATATATATATATATATATATATATATATATATATATATATATATATATATATATATATATATATATATATATATATATATATATATATATATATATATATATATCTTACTTCTACTACAGGTTTCAAATATATTATCGGCTCACGTTGCAAAGCATTTGTCCTTGTTTATGAATACACTTTTGTTTTTTTTTCGTTCATTTCTAAATAAGAGATGCATCCATGTCATGGCTATTTGTTATGCATATGCCACCTTAATATGTGAAAATATTAGAATTTGAATGCTAAGAGTGATAAAAATATCACTTTAATATATTTTTTTAATAACTAAAGATCTACAAGACGTTTAACTTTCAAAACCTTATAAACAGAGATCTATTTAGTAACTCGTTAAACATTGACGATATTTTATTAGTTAGTTTTCGAGAAATTAATTCGTAAATCATCACAATCATGGTCGAGTCTGTTTATTGTAAAATCAGATTTCTTTTTCTCAGCCAGGCTATCTTAGATAAAGGTGGCTATGGATTTGCTACCGGGGTTATACGTAAAACTATGTGAACCAATTATTTGTTTAAACAGATATTCAATTGTTTAAAAATCTAAAATCTGTAAACAGTAATACCAGACACTTCATAGAACTATAATTTTCTATCCAGGTTGAAATAAAGAGAAACAACAATGTGTTGTTGAAAACAATTGCTAATAATTTGTTTATAACAACTACGAGAAACATCGTATCGCAATAATTTTTCATAATTCCTATAAAGTTATGCACTTTAATTTGAAATTATAGCATAGCATAATTTTTCATATGCCAAAGGGATTAAAAATGTTCCGGACTACTGGCAGAAATTTTCTTATTCTATTATTAACGCCTTCGGCATTGACACGTCAAGCCGGATGTCCAACGTTCTGAATCAACCAAATCAATTGCAATGTATATTTAGGGAACTATTCTGACGTCGGATGCCAGGCCAGCGGACTTCCCTGATAACCTACTAACCCTCAACACGCCAGTGCTGTTTGATACTGCAGGGTGGTTCAACAACTATGGGGACTGTACGAAGCAGCCTCCTGAGACCGTGAAAATTGGAGATATTGTTACGGTT
>CAXKVY010012682.1:0-22928 GCA_964058915.1 Tetropium fuscum | reverse complement strand
GTTCAGAAAACTATTTTTCGAATACATGGCCAGTCATATTTTCGTGATAGTCGGCAGAAGACTGCGATATATTTTGGGCCGAGAATAGTAACGCATTGGGTATAAACCGGTTTACACTTCCCGCATGAATTATGATAACACGTTTTCCTCTAGCACGCGAAGTATTGATGTCAATTTCTTCAATAATGTTTTATTTATTGATGAGGCAACTTTTCATAAAAATGGATTTGTTAATATGTACAATTTCCATTATTATGCTTCCGAAAATCCTCACTTTTTTACGCAAGTTGATAACCAACACAGATGGATAAACGTCTGGGGAGGAATTATTGGAGAATATATAATAGGACCACATTTCTTTGATGGTATATTGGCTGGAGCTATTTATCTTGATTTTTTTGGAAAACTATCTGCCACAATTATTGGTAAAACTCCCTGAAGTAAATCCAAATAGGATGTGGTTTCAGCAAAATGGTGCTCCACCACATTATTTAAATGCACTTAGAGACCACTTATGGAATACACCAAGGAATGGACCCATTAAATGGCCCGCTAGATCCCCAGGTCTTACAAAAATGGATTTCTTTTTATGGGGATACGTGAAGCAAATTGTTTATAGAGACAGACCAACAACAGTGCAAAATATGAAAGAAGTAATAATAACTGCCTTTAGATCTATCACACCAGCAGTTTTAGGAACAGTGGGAACCTCATTTCAAAAGCGCATAGGAATGTGTGTTAATCAAAATGGGTAACACGTGGAACATTTATTATAATTTTTTTCTAACGAGCTATTTGAAGAAACTTATTTTTTTAAATTTATTTTTGAATTTTGTAATTATTGCTCAATAAAAAAATGTTTTTCATTTCTACATTCTACCATTTGAAAAAAATGAGACAATTCAATTTAAAAAGTACCTTGATTGAAATATATTATTATTATTATATTTATTTATAAAACAAGAATGGTTGTAATTAGCCATAGGGAAGTAAGTAGATACTTACAACAAAAAAATTTCGTTTTTCATTTCCACATCACATCGTTGAAAAATATACAGGGTGCTCCATTTGAAAATATTGAGAAAATTCAATCTAAAAAGTTCTTAATTGAAATATAATTTTTGGCCACCCTGTACATTTTTAGGAAATGAAAATGATTGAAAAACATTAACTAGATGTCTCGTAACTGGTATTCACATAAGTTTTTCTCAAAACCCATAATTGTGACTGTAATGAATTTTTTAATATCCATCTGCAAATTCCATTATTTCAACAAAAAAATTCATTACATCCAAGTGGTTGGGAGATAGTCAATAATAATATAGGAGTGAAAGGCGACTAGAAAGGGGTTTTAAAAAGTTTACTGATATACATAATACATAGCCTTCTATTTTAAAAAAAAGCACTTGGTCCTGTAATTTTTTCTTGGCCCACCCTATATGTTCGAAAATAATTTCCAGTTAAAGACTTTTTTATTTAATTTACTGGCATTTTTAAAAAAAATTCTAGCTGTCATAGAACTCGAGATATCGAAGTCCGACGCACTATTGCCCCACCCTGTATATATATATATATATATATATATATATATATATATATATATATATATATATATATATATATATATATATATATATATATATATATATATATATATATATATATATGCGCAGCGAAAAGTAGCATAGAAACCAAGTGTTCTTATGTAAAATGTTGCTCAAAAGCACAGCACTTGTTTTCTAATTAGAAATCCATATAGATAGATGCTTTTGTTAAAGTTATAATTGAATAAATATAATAACATAAGCTATGATATAATTTAATAAATAGGTTACAAAAGTGACAATTATGTAAAAACGTATCAGTATATAATTATTTATTGTTGATATAACAAAAAAAATATTTATAGCGCTTATTAACTTGTACATAAATTGTGCATCATAATCATATCATGACTATAATGAAGTTCGTGTTGAGTTTGTTCTACGTTCCTGCGTTACTTTTGCATTGGTTTAATAGTAGGTATATACGTAGGTTCAAAGTTCTGGAATAGAAATATGTACATAACGTAGTAGTAGCTTCGGTAGTAGTTTGTAGTTGCACGATATGGGTTTAACGTAACGTATTTCCTTGACTCAAGCTGAAATTACATATTTACCTGATTTGATTTTACGGAACTTTCCTCTCGTTAAGAGTTTCGTAATGAGTGCACGTTCGTCTTCCCCAGATTGCTTTTCAAGGTAAAGCAGGCAACTGTGTGCGAGGGACGCAGAACTGATTAAATATATATCTTAAAGCAAAGTACCTATCTCGGAATATCACATTGACATCTCCAGATAGTTAAATTACTAATATTGATTGACGATTGAAAACTGGTATTATTTCAACGAATATAAACTTTGATTTTGACGTGGCTTTTACAAGAATTTACAAGGATTTGACGTTGCTCTATTATATCTTGCACTTCCTTGACGTTTTCATGGATTTTGATCGGAAAAATTGGGCAATCCGGTGGAGGCAATCCGGCTTTGAAACCTGCGAGTTGAAAGTAAACGACTCTTATAAATGATTTTTGTTATTTTAGGTTCATGTAATCGTGGTTTTTGACATACAGAGACATGAATTTCTTGTCAATATGACACAAAACGTTGTCTTATCGACAAGAAGTTTCTAGATTATAATTTGGTATTAGAAAAAAAATCGAATAAAGCCAAGTACAGGATGTACCTAATTCTTATTTTTAAAATATAGCTAAATCATAAAATAAACAAACAAATTAAATCAATTAAAACATCGTTTTCAAATGAATATTAAAGTGCTCCACTCGACAGTACCGTCAACCTGGGCTATTTTGAAATATTTCTAGGACATATCAATATCACGACACTCTTTATCAACATA
Source organism: Tetropium fuscum (assembly GCA_964058915.1). NCBI lineage: Eukaryota > Metazoa > Arthropoda > Insecta > Coleoptera > Cerambycidae > Tetropium > Tetropium fuscum. The sequence goes on along the minus strand of CAXKVY010012682.1, from coordinate 20,027 downwards.
AAAGCTTTAAGTAAACGCTGTCATAACAATCATGACCTGCTGAATCAAGTGGCATAATCCAAATTGGTCCAAGATGACTAATTGCCAAAAAAAAAAGATCGGGTACCAAAGTTACCCCATAGTTGGGGCTACTTTGATACCTGATTAAAATTAGCTTGAATTGCTACAACAATGCGTTTGATGGCAAAGTAACCCCCTATTATAGAGTCAGAATTAAAAAAATATGCTTAATTTTTTTAAATATTATCAAAAGAAACACTATTTGTATTTATTACCAAAAAAATTATGCCCTCTTTGGCGGGCGAAAATTTCTGATATGAATTTCCTTTTCCAATCGTCCCGAAACGTTTTCAATTAGATTGAGATCGAGACTTCTGGATGGCCCAAGCGCGGCTTGTATGTTGTTGTCCAAAAACCAGCCCCGCACTAATTTGCAGTTATTAATTGAGTAATTGTCCTGTTGAAGGTAAAATTGTCTGCATGCAATTACTGCATCGATGATAAATAATATTTTGCAGCAAATGTCTATATTCTTCCCTTCCTTCCTTCATTTGTCGTTTCTCTACTTCATTATCATTACGTATTGAAGAAGGTGTTTCGAGTAGAGAAAAAAAAAGTCCCGAGAGGGATTCTTTATTACCTATACAATAATATCTATTAAATTATGTTAAATTTAGTTTATTATAAATAATATGTACTGAGATATACAGTGTGAGCCGAATTAACAGTGAGGCCCGGCATCAGTTTCTTCATATGACGAGCTGCCACTGGGATAAGAATATTTTAAAACGCCGAGAAGTTTCATGTACTTTTATGATCCGTATATATAAATTATGTACCTACGTGATGTGACTTCCTTATTTTCAAAGGTTTAAGAGCATTTAGACGAAATGTGGTGAAATATTACGCGATATTTTCAAACTCGTCAGTAATTGTATGTATTATACAAAAAACTGCGGAGAATATAAATATGAAGGTATATCTTACTAATAATATTAAATACTTATGTCAATATAAATGTTAAGGGAGTTGATAAAATTGTGCAATTGTGTGTTGCAGCAGGTATACGTTTATTTATCCTATTTAATTTAATTTATCACCACTAAAAAATGGATTACTTTTTGACCGGTGGCGATGTTTCCTGTTACTTTGTCTAATAGGTTTATATTAATAAATTGTAGGTTCCAGAAATATGTAGATTCTGTATTTGTCGTTACTATAATTAATATTTTTTGAAGTGAATACTTCAAAAAATAACCGCATGAGAGCGATTTTTCAAGGTCGCGTCACGACACATTTCATAACATTTTCGTCTCGCAAGTGAGATGAAGCATCTGACAGATATGAGGAAGAGAGAGAGAGAGAGAGAGAGAAACAGAGATATCGAATGCAGGTTTGACTTGGGCAACGATTCCCCGCAAGTGTTCTAAAGCGGAAAGCAATTTTGATATAATTTATAAACGATCGTGACAGAATCGGAATTAACCAGAATGCAATATATCATGCAATGCAATATATTAAAATGGTAATATATATAATGCAATATATTAAAATTAAATGGTAGAATAATTTTTATATACATATTGTGAATAAGAATATTTGTGTTATGATATAATACATAATTAAAGATAATATGATCATTAATGGGCTGAACCTTTGATGTGATGATAGCATCGACGACTATAACGACTGGGTTTCCACGAATAGCAAAACACATAGGTACTCCGCTCGATGTGCGTTTCGCCAACCAAGTTTGCATCATCCGGAGACGGTTAAAACTGATAATATGCTCAATTATTTTCTCCTCAGCACATGCATCGCATAGCTTGAAATCTGTAAATCAATTTTCTTTATATGCTTTGCATAAACAGTGTCCTGATCTAATTCGTGATATCGTCCTTATAAAATGTCCGATAATATATCGATTTCTCGAAACCATTCCCATTTGGTTGGTAGATTTCATCTACCAACGTCTTCAATGGTAAAGTGTAAATCGAATCGTCTTCAATGGTAAAGTGTCAAAGTGAAAAACACAATCTTCTCATAGATAGTGCTAATTTAATAATTTAGCGCCGCGAATCAAAATGACTATGCAGTATTCATTAAAACTTGTTTTATTCTATTAAAGTCCAATATATCTGCCTGTAATGTAGGTAATAAAATTATTATATGCTGATTCACCGTACTTCTTATAGCAGTATGCTACTACAATATTTTCAGGTTAAAGATTGGAAGCAAAATTACATTTGATTTCATATTTTGTGTATCTGTACATTTAATCACATAGGAATCACCGGTCGTTCATATTATAGAACAGAAATCGCCGTACCCTAATAACGTGCGTCATGATTTTTTTTATAATGCTTAATAAATATTCATTATTTCACGCCAGGAAAAAGCCATGCTATATTTTTCAATAGGTAATTATTAGGTGTTTTAATGAGGTGCTTGTATTTAAAATGGAATTTGTTTTCACAATATAAATTTAATCGGCATAAAAATGTAAATTTTTAAACTGAAAATAAACACGGGAAAATAGATAGATTCTTTATTACGTTTAAAGATACACATAATAACACATAATTTTTTTTTACCATATCGAAGGAATACCACCAAAAAAAGGCCATTGTCAAATGTCATCTCTTCGGGATCACCAAAAACATCAAATATTAAAATGATTGCAAATTATGTGCAACCACCGCTGGACTTGTTAAGTGAAGTTATTTCACGAATTGTTAACTTGTTATATATTTTTTCTTAATATATTATTATTTTTGTAAACCAGTTCACTTAATCAGCAATATATTAATTGGTCTTTCGAGCTGGATTATTAGTTTGATTACCGCATCTATTAACTTTATTTTAGCACTAAATCTCGACTAAAATAACTTTTCCTAATTATCAATTTATGGATAGGTACATATTTTGCTGTATATATTTATATCCTTATTGTGTATTCCTAGTAATATATCACGACCACCTTTTTTGTCTGCACTATTTTTGTAGTAATCTATATTTTGTCCCGTTTCTTTTCATGTCCGAGAACAGGACCGGTCTAAGTAATTTCATAGCAATTGTTAAATTTATTCCTATACTACGGCGAGTTCCGCTAACTATAAAAAGAATAAAGCATTGCATTTATTCTGTAGCTAAGCGAGCATTAGAAGATGCCCCTCTCCATTCCCGATTTATTGAAAGATATAAGACATAGAGATGATTTTACAGCTATTAAGTAGTAACACGATGCTATCATTCAACTGGTTACATGCTTTGAGGATGGTGATATAAGCAGAAGCGGAGAAGATAATGAAATGTTCAAAGCTGTCCTTTGATCTCTTTCATTTAAGATAAATCTGTGAAGCTATAAATTCCGCTGTGCTTACAAGTTTAGGATTTTGTAGCATTTTGCTTACGATATTTATCTTGAACAGGTCATGCCAAATATGGAACACACGAACCTAAAAGGCTGAATTTTTTTCCACCAAAGAACTTGCAGTATTTTTTGTGTTTGTATCTCCTGTGGGATCATTCATTAGATCAGAAAAGGCCACAAGGACAAGAGCCAACGGCCTAAGCATTGGCTCCATAAAGTTGAGGCTTCCGGCGTCGATTTGGCTTTTTCAGATAAATCGACTTCGAGAAGAGAGTCTCATCATTTACTGTGGAAAGTTTTTTTCTAGCGCCACTCAAAATAAACGGTTCTCACTTTCGTATCTCTCACAAGACTTTCTGGGAAGTAATTCTGCATGCTTCAAGTAATAACGTCTTGTGGAGGAATAATTTGAAAAAAATTGAAATATTTTGAATAGTAAACAAAAACTTACAAGTGCCACAATACAAGCGATGTTTAGCTTTGCTGAGGAAACATTTTTCATGAATCATTTTTGCGGTTATTAAGAATTTTCTGTCCATATTATATATAGTACCATATTATAGTACCATATTTTATTATGTAATAATATTAATAGCACATTAAATTTAGACTGTGTAGGTATTATGAGTATTATGGGCATATGCATATTTGAGTAAGTGGATATTAAAGTAACATCTGGTAATTATTTTTTAAATCTTTCATAGTTAACCACCATATCGGCCGAGCACGTGACTTAATCAAGTATACAAGAGATAATATAATAAAATTGAGAGAACATTTTAATAAGCTCGTTGACAATATATTCGGATAATGAATCAATGCTCACTGGGAAACGACAAAAAAAAGTAAAAAGGCTTTTTAATGAACTTGCTGCTTGCTGACACCTCGATAGAAAATTCTGTAAGACAATTTTAAATGCGTTTTTTTAGTAGCAGATTAAGTCGTGGATTTTTTAACAGTCCCGATTTGTTGAATTGTCCATCGAAATTGAGAGAAATTGTAGCCCTTATCGCCACCACTGTAGTTAACAGCGGTAAACTTCTAATAGGTTGTCATTTGATAATTACAGATAGGTATTTCTTATTGTTAAATATGGTCTGTACGCGTTAATTAAGTCAGCTATATATGCGTCTTGTTCAAGACTTCTATAACCTCATATCCTTAACGATGGCTCAATTAACGTATTCAATTCCTAATTATCATTGTTTACCTTATTTTTTACATTAATAGTAGTTGTGACCTTCAGATTAACCTGATTCAGATACATGTTTTCACAATAAAGGTTAGGTGTTTCCCTTGTAATTTTGCTCTTGTTTTCATTCACATATCAAATTGCAGTGAAGTCTACATTAGGTATATCTATGTTCTCGTTGTTACCTTCTATAGATATAAGATGCAGTTTCAAAACTGCATGAGATTTATTTAGATTTTGACACGTTCCAAAATCGCGTTTTTTCAGAAATCTTCATCGTTGTTGTTTGTTTTTGCAATTCAGGTACAACTCCAGTTATAGCTGAAGTTATAGCAGCCTTGAGGCACACCAAACGTTGGTATGCCCTCAACAGATTTACTACAACATAATTTAAACAATATTAACTTAAAATATTTATATACACAATATTTATTTAAAAGTTATGAGGTACAAGCAAGATGTCAGACGAATGTAATTTTTGCAATAGTTTGAAAAGTTTGTGTAAATGATCAGGTTGAATAATTATAAATTCAGTTCAGGAAAAGGTTGGTCACGCGCCTGAAAATAAAGAACATTGAATGCCAGTAATTTGATCTTACATGAGTGATGAAATTTTTCCAGTTTTAATGACACTATTGATGATTTTATTGATGAATTTCCGACTGCGAGTCGAAAATTGGTTAATATACTCGTATGTCTGTCTTCTATTATAAAAACAGGTGAAATTTTAGATTGTTTTCATTATCGTAACATTTACTTTCATATAGGGGTTGTTTAGGGGTAGTTTTCTCCCTTCGGTCAGCTCTAAGAGGTACGCCCCATAGAGATTCGTAATTCAGAGATTTTTCCAAAAATTTTGTGTATACTCGTAGCACGATACGATATTGCTTCACAAAGTTGCACACGGAATACCAATTTGAAGCTGACTATCGGAGAAAATTACATTAGACCAGAAATCTTTATAAACAGAAGTCTTGCTTCTTTGTTGCGGTCAGATAACCAAGGAATTTTAGCATGTGAAGATCTGCTTATATCGCTCTGTTCAATTCGGTGTCTAGCTGTTCACAAAGAAGCAGGAAACTGCGTACCATGACCAGCTGTCATAGCCGTATCTAAGGTGTTTCTTCTTAACCAATTTATCATTTCTTCATCTTGAATGAAATTGTCCCCCCCCCATGATGGTATGCTAAATTTTCTTTTCAATTTAAATATGCAACGTTTGCTAACTTGGAAAAGGTTGGCAATAGCACTTAAAGACCACCCAGAATTAAAATAATTTACGATGCACTTTTACTGCTACTTTCCCGCATCTATAAATAAGCTTCACCATGGCTTAAAATTATGAAATGGAAATAAATTTAACAGGAAGTCCATTTGACACATCAAATTAATAAATTCACAGGCATCGTCTACATATTACTAAAAAAAATTAATGCCACACTTACATGAAGTATAAAAAATCGTTTACTTTCAACTGCTCGCCACTGTACATGCGTACATCTGTAGTACTCTGTACATACAGGGTGATAAGTGGGCGCTGTTCCTACTTGCCATTTTGGGTTAGTAAGTAGGTTCCAGTCCAAGAAAGCTCTAGGCTGTAGTTAATACATACATTCTTTAAGTTTAACACATTTCTAAAAATACATGTAATAAATTATTTCGCAAAATTAATTTGCTTGACACACAAATTGTAAAAAAAATCGCTAATATGGTCTCATCCGTTACAGCTGTGGATCGTCAAATATACATGTCCATGTAAATGTATGTAAATCTTCTATCTATCTCTGCTAGTAAATATGCAAAGTTTAACATAGCTGGATTTTATCCGACCGGCGTAAATACTAGTTTCGATGATATCAAACGCCAATGGTATAGTTTTTAAAAAATTTCCAAGACCTTCAACTTCTATTAATGTGTAGTGCTATCCGGAAAACACGTATCGTGATATAAAAAATGAAAGTATTTAAACTTGGCAGTGACCTCAAAGTCTTCACAGCCCAAAACCTTAGTAACGCTTTTGCCACAATTAATAACGCGTCTGAAGGTGATATTTTAACATTTGATATCACTTGTATTTTGTTTATGGAACCACTATGGCTTGAAATATATTTTTTGTAAAACTGTCATGACAAATGACAGATAACAATAAAAAACTTCAGTGTTTGAGAATATTCACATAGTAGTATATTACTTAACGAGCGGTAATGTAGGCAGGGCTGATTTATTCATTAGGCAAAACAGGCAGATGATTGGGCGGCGGCGCAAAATAAAGAAATTATTCTAATAACAAATGAAACAAAAATCTCAATAACTAATTAAATACATTAAAATATAATTTTTAAATGAAATGTAAAAATTTATTTGCTCTATTGCAATTTTTATTTATTTTGGACGACTATATTTTCATTTCATTTTAGAACTTGGCTAATGAAACAATAATTAAAGAATCTGCAAAGCTAATGCATATTTACGATAAAGATTTAGATAGATCCTTCATTGACGAATGCATTCATTCAAAAGCGTATTTAGATTTAGAGAATAAAATTGAGTTATATAATCTCTACTGTTATATAATCTCTACTGGAAATATGTAAATATTTAAGAAAAATATTTTCTATATTTTCATTTCATTTTGGAACTTGGCTAATGAAACAATAATTAAAGAAGCTGCAAAGCTAATGCATGTTTATGATAAATATTTAGATACATCCTTCATTCACGAATGCATTCATGTAAAAGCGTATTTAGATTTAGAGAATAAAATTTAGTTAAACGTATAATCAGACACTAAATTGTAATCAGTATGAGACACTAAACTGGCCAGCACGAAGTCCTGATAGCAATCCTATTGAGCATATTTACATGGGATGTACTCGGTAGGCAGTTCAGAAAAACACGACCATCCCCTATGACCCTTGGAGAAGTACAAGAAGCACTAATCCAATTGTGGAACGCTTTGGACCAGGAGGAAATTAGGCGATTATTTTTAAGCATGAGGCGACGATGTGAAGCTGTAGGCGACGATGTGAGAGGTAGGGGCGGAAATGCTCGTTATTAGTTTTTTGTTAATAACATTAATTTGTTTGTTTTTGTTTTTTTTTCTTTCTTTAAATTCAAGTTGCTATTTTAGATGCTAATGCGGTAATTTAAAATAAAAACGAAAAATACAACTTTATTTCCGGTGCTAGATTTCTGGCCTACTTAATTCTTTTTTTAATTAAAAGGCTTCCATACATGATGATTTTAAAATCTCTCTATTTTCATTAAAAATGGAGATATCAAAGCGAATAAGAAAAGGAAATGTTAAGAAAGCATTAGGCTATAACCTAATAACCAATTATGGTTTACAGTATTTGTTGTCTGATATGTCCCATAGAGTGTTTCAATGTAATTTTTTGATTAAACAAGAAATTTAAAAAGTTCACGATTTCGAGCGAATTCACTACAAAATTTCCTACAATTAAAAAAAAGATGATCTAAATTAGGTGACAGGTTCAAAAAATAATGTATTCCAAAGTTGGGCAAAATTTTTTGTGTTGCGTTAATTTTGTCATATATATATATATATATATATATATATATATATATATATATATGTCATATATATATATATATATGTATGTATACATATATATATATATATATATATACATATATATATGTCATATATATATATATATATACATATATATATATATATATATATATATATATATATATATATATATATATATATGTCATATATATATATATATATATATATATATATATATATATATATATATATATATATATATATATATATATATATATATATATATATATATATATATATATATATATATATATACATATATATATGTATATATATATACATATATATATAGATAGATAGATAGAGAAAAAATTTAAAGGGACTTTGCTATATATAAAATTATTTCGAAATCTGAACCCTCTCCGAAATACAGGGTGTTGAAGTTGTTAATCGTTAATAGATCTGTAGGCCCATGTACGAAGCAATTTTTGATGGTATTTTTGATAAAGTATTCCAACGCATTGTGTGGTACACTTATCATTTTTATAAAATATAGAAAATCTTTTATGGGTGATATGTTTGGTATTAAGGATATGTACTTTTTGAATAATTATACCTACAGGATTGACTGGAAATCCTTCCTGCATTATTATGAAACTACGACTTTTCTTGGTCTTTGTATCAAGTAGACATAATTTCATACAAATAGGAATTCTTGTCCTGAATTCCTTATATCCAAATTTTTACATAAAATCCTATTTTTACATAAAATATTTATAAATGTTTAAAAATATACTAAATAACAGAGGCCCAAGGTCGGATCTCTGAGGAACTCCTGGTGGTATATCGATAATTTTAGATCTGAAATTATTTAATTTAACGTTAGCTAAGAGCTAAGACCCAGAAGATTACTATGTATCTGCTCCAAAATTGTTTAGGCAAAAATCGACAAGGCTTAAACGATGTACCTTCTCAGGCCTTAGAAAAATCGATGTACAAAGCGCATATTAAAAAGCCATCTTCCATGTAATTACATATATGACAAAAAATGGCAAGTTAAAAAAAGTACGTACTTTTATTTTTGAGTGGTGTAGAAGCAGGTGTGATATTATAGTCTTTCGCGGCATCTGATTCATTGTTCATTCATTGTTGATAGCTTCAAATTATGGAAAAATGTGACATCGCCTGTGATTATTAGGTAAGGTCATGTAATAAGTGAATTAATGCATAGTGGATTATCTTGGATTTTGAACCAGGAAGACAGCAATCAAGATTAAATGATAGTGTTGCGTCTGCTTGCGAGTAAATTTATCTGCTAATCGGTCAACGATCAAGGTTTAAATGAAATTATACTTCTCGCTGCACGAATAAATAAATATTGTTAATCAGGCTAGCCCACATAAACAATATAAGGTATTTGAATTGGGGGTAAATAAATGTATAAGAATTAGAAAAAACAACTTTTGCAAAAGGAAATGGGGGAAAAATCACCATCATTATAATTACGTTTCTTTGTAGCGTTCTGTGTTAAGGGCCTTAAAAATATAATAAAAATATAGCATTTTAACAAAAAAAAGTATAAGTTAGCTCTGAGAATCTCCTAGAAGTACAAGTAACATAAGACGACAGTGAAATACAAGTAGATATTATATAAATAGTAACTAGATCAAAATTTTACAAGAATCTATAATCTAAATAAATCGTTTGTAAATAATATCGGTAAAACTAAGCAACTATATATACACAACAATATATATGTATATATATATATATATATATATATATATATATATATATATATATATATATATATATATATATATATATATATATATATATATATATATATATATATATATATATATATATATATATATATATATATATATATATATATATATATATATATATATATATATATATATATATATATATATATATATATATATATATATATATATATATTGTTGTGTATTTATAGTTGCTTAGTTTTGCCGCTATTATTTACAAATTTACAAACAGTTTATTAATATTAATAAAGAATATCTAATATTAGATTAGATATTCTTGTAAAATGTTCGGTTTAATTACTGTTTATACAATACTTGTATTTCACTGGATCAATTAGAAGATTTAATAAAATGGCGATAAAAAACCGCTGAAGAAAATCATTGAACTTACAACCGAGCAAGTACGTGTTCGTTGTACGAAAATATTCTTCGTTCAAATCCGCGTGTTTCACATTCAAATCCGCGCACCTATATAGTGCAACTAAATTGATTGTTCATTAACGATTGCGGTTTGTATTAGTAGTTAGTTATCGATCATTAATTACCTTGTTTTTAATAGTAGAAGCATATGCATGATTTATATCTTAGATATGGAAACTTGTGGAATATTTTAGTCTGTTACCTCGATATTTCGGCTTGGCCGAAGCGCTATTAATTATCAGGGGCTTATTTTAAAAAACCCCATAATTTATCACTTTACAATGTACTGATAACAGGGACAGATTTCTGACGCACATAAGCATACCTGAGGTTGATACTATTGACTGGCAATTATGCAAATGCAAATCAGTTCTGAGAGACCTCCATGGTTCGGGAAGTAAAAATGTTGATAAAAAATTCCACTAGCCATGCTGGAGCTTTGCAAGTGATTGATATTTGAGTCGTTGTAAGTATTAAAGAGAAAATGGCACATTTTACACAATATGACATCATTTTTAATATAACGTTTTAACTAATAGAAATTTTTATATTGAAACTGGTATAAAAAAATAGATAACTAATTTTTTTAATAAAAATCAAATTTTTACAACATAAAAATACGCTATAATGAGTGTCGACAAACATATATGTGTTATGTACATAAAGTGAATACGTAAAGGTTGGAATAAATTCGATAAAAGAAAATTATAAAAATTAGAGAGTTTAGATCGGGAGATCAAGCTGGACATTATATTAAGTCCCGTCTACCAATCCATCTGTTGTAAAAATGCTATCCATGTAAGCAGGGTAACAGAGAAGACAGACAATCTGTTTCAGGAATTATTGTGGGTCCTTTTTTGCGTCGATCCATCATGATCTCGGAGAATTCAATTATTTTACTTTTTTTGGAATCTGTTTACTCATTCAGTAACTATAATTTTCCGTACTTGTTACATAAATACCTATTACCTACAAATTAATAGAAAATAAGTAGTGTTTAATCTAATTTATGACGTTAAATTGAGATTTTCTCGATATTTCAATTTCAGACCATTTGTATTCAATTATTTTATTAATATTAGAAATAAAAAATACAGAAAATGAAGCAGATAATCTTATTAGATATGTAAAATATAAAAAACCCAAGAACGATTTGCAAAAACAAAACTGGGTTGAATTTTATCATATTTTGTAGATTCATTGATATGTTTATCAATAAATCTACGAAATATTTAACAACATTTACTCGATAAAATTACAAAAAAAACTGGTAAGCAAAAAGTTTCTTTGAAAATCTTTTGAAAAAATTTCTTTTAAAATTCAAAACATCAAATCTATAGTTTTGAAAAGAATCCATGGATTACAAAAGGATTAATAAAAAATAAATAAACTCGTCAATAAAAAATTGAAAATATACAAAGAATGTCAAGGTCAAGAATGATCCTACCCTAATGACCCTAATGACCAGTTTAATAATTATAGAAATCTTAATAATTAAATGACCTAATTAACCTAGTGAAGCATTATTATTACAAATATAAAACTAATGTAAATAAAGGTACATAACAAAGGTAAATAACACAACAAATTATAGGATACTATAAACTATATTAACAAACAACAACACAAAAAAAAACAGAAAATATAAAAGATATACTTACTGCAACTTTACACAAACTTACAAATGGTGCAAATACATCTTATTAATAAAGAAAAGATTGCCTTACAGCGAGTTTATTCAACGTTTGTAAATGCCAAAAAAGATGCTCATCTCTTCTTTATTCACGCATTCTTTATTAACGCGGCAAAAAGATGCTCATCTTTTCTTTATTCACGCCTTTTTTAAGAAAATATGGAAATAAATTTATTAAAATGTTTGATTATGATAACAAGTTACGGTGCAGCAGCTGAAACTTTTATGGTTGAAAATCAAAGTGAAGCAGTACCTACTTTACGACGAAGGTATTATCTGTATTTTCGTACTACATGGCGATAACCCGACCAGAAGTTTGAATTAATTGAGATATAAGCGTTTCATAACATAGCCATACAAGATACGTACAACTATGTTCACTACCTTCGACATAAGATGCAGCAGAACAGCATGCTGAAAGAGTATTTACACGTTGTTCGATGGAAAAATAAATCTGCAATAGCTTCCGAACAATGGGGTTGGCAAAGAGAACGTTATTTGACCACCAGTAAATTAAAACAGGATGCGTGCACCATGTGGCTGCAGGAAAAGTGGCCTATATTGCCCACATGCATACATTATTTATCGTGGAATTAACTGCGATAACCACCCATCACTTGAAGAGGATGAGATCTTCATGTTCCAGATATGAATGTTCGTGTTCCAGATATATATATATATATATATATATATATATATATATATATATATATATATATATATATATATATATATATATATATATATATATATATATATATATATATATATATATATATATATATATATATATATATATATTGTATATAATTTTTAGATGTATAATTAAAAAGATCCTATTCATACTTAATTGTTTATAAACATTTGTAGAAAATTTTCAGTTGTTTATAAAGATTTTAGGACTGATATCATAAAAAACCTAGTACAGGTTCACTAAATAAATTTTTAAAAGAATTTTATAATAGTAGGTATTTTAATAGTAGGTATGATTATAGTTTAAACAGTATTACTATTTATGTGCCCCCACTAAAATGTATTGGATTTCGCAAAATATAATATTAGTGCAGGCATTGAAGATAAAAATAAGCTATTACCTCCGAATTATTTGAACCTACATCGATATTTATGAAAATTTGGAATTACTCTTAACCTCAAAAGTGACATATGTTCGACTTGTGCTTTTTTAAGGGGTGAATACTACTCCTTCGTTAAAAAAAATAGATAAAATTCAGGTTTAAGCATTTTATGGATTCACATGTGGGGGGGGGGGGGTTGATCGCTACCATAAAAGGTGTTCCCCAACGGATCAATTCCCCTGGCTTCCAAGTCAGGGGAATAGGTACTTAAGTAATAATTTCGCAAGCGCGTTAAATAAAAATGTGCCGAGTTTCTTTGAATTCCTCTTGACCTCTTCTGAATTCTTCTTGGGTTCCTCTTGACTTCCTCTGAATTCCTCTTTAGTTCATCAAGAGATCCTCTGATATCCTCTGAGTTCCCATTGAATTCCTGCTGAGTTCCTGAGGGTGTACAAATGATTTCCCAAGTGGTTAACCTTGGGGGATTGACCGCTACCAGTAAAGGCGTACACAAGATTTCCCCCAACGGATGAATTCCCCTGATTTCCTGTTGAATTTCCCTGATTTTCTGATGGATTTCAAATAAGTCAAAAGTCTAATAGGTAATAAATACGCATGCGCTTGAAACAAATGTGCTGAGTTCCTGTGAATTCCCCTTGACTTCCTCTGAATTCCTCATGAGTTCCCCTGATTTCTTTTTGAGTTCATCAAGAGTTCCTCTGAGATCCTCTGAATTCCCTATGAGTTCCCATTGAATTCCTAGGAATTCCTTGAGATTTCCCAAGTGGTTAACCCCCATTAATTAAGTAGAATAAAGCTTCTTTCATGTTCTCGGACATGATTTACGATGTATTCCAAAATTTCAACCCATACAAAACCACCTAAATTAAAAAATAAACAATAATATTGTAAAAATTTGACCCTTATGTATGTTATACACGATATACCCACATATGAAACTCCAAAATTATGTGCAAGTGAAAAATTTTTATGCTCCAAAAAATGCCATTGGCTTTTTTACCATAACTCCCGTTCATTTTTATGCTTTATACAGAAATACAAAAATAATTGCCCAAATTATAGGCATATAATTGCCACGGATTCATTTGGTAGCTACAACAGTCGTATCTAAGGTAATAATTCCATATAGATAAGCTTATCCCACGGATAAACCTCATTGTAAAACCGGCCCTAAATGTGTAAAATCTTCCTCCAGTTTGTTTTTTCGCGGGTTTAAAATAATACGGGACGCGGTAGTGTTACATGTGGAACGCCCAATACTGTGCTCGATATTGGTGACTAGTACATAATTTTCTATAATGTAACAATAGTTAAAAAATACCCCGTTGTTTGTTCTGTATTTGTTCTGTACTCACCATACTCGTATAGAATCAGAATAATTTCGCATATCAATTAAATAATTTCGCATATTTATTTTCGTGAAAGAGTGAGAAAATTTGTACATTAAAACATAATATACTTAATTATCACACGGTTACTCATATTATTTCTTTTCTCATTTTATTTTGAAACTCGTATATTTTTCTTGCTATGCGATTATTGCAAAATTGTTATAGAATTATACCTTAAGTTTATTAGATGTTGTAACCACTGTGGACATTCCTATAAAGTAGTGAATAATTTAGTTGAAAACCTGCCGATTTAGGAATCCTATTTCTATTTAACATAACAACTTCCATACGTACAATAAAATAATAATAAATCCAGTACGATCATATTATAACAATTAACATAAATAACAATTCTGTAATATGGTAATCAATCGGCGATACCTGCTCCTGTATGGAAAATGTATGTTTATTTAAACTAGAATCGTTAATTAAATAATTAAAGGTAACAGGTGGAAGAAGTGCGCTTTATATAGCTGATACGGTGAAGTGAAGAGTCAAAATCGTCATAACCTTGCTGATCCTGCTCTTTCAAGGGCATTAAGGACATACATTCTTTCGCACAACCTTTGCTTGAGCTCAACGATCGCTGAACAGCAGACGACGACTCGACGATTGATAGGTGTTTTAATACCTCAATTTATTGCCGAAGCATAACTATAGGGAAGATAGCATAGCTATAGCGAATTCAAAATAAAAATGCAACGGTTTTAGTTTATCATCAGCGAACATTGTACCCAAATCTGCCAGACTGTAGTGATAGTTCAAGAAATTTGCGTTGTTGATACTGTCTTCTTTTGTCACTGATAACGTGCAAAGGTTTTTTTAAACATTGAGAGCTATAAACATCCCCTATGAGACTGTTAATGTAAAAATGCAACCATTTCAGATCCTCGACACAAGTTCTTTAAAATTCAACTGTAAACTTAGACCAAACTAGTAACTGGTGTGACTAGTCTATAATTCGGTTTCGGAAATAAATGAGAGTGACTCATAACCGGTGTCTTCGTCTTCCGCATTTAAAACAAAGCCACTGTCTTCATCTTGCATTGAAACACTGCATGAGTCGCATTTATTTCCCAAAATTCTGTACTTTCTGTACCTGTCTGTCATTTCTGTACCTTTAAAGCTTTAAAAAGCTTTAAAGGTCGTTAATTGGTCGCGGGGATAAATGCTCATATTTGTAGTGTATCGCAATAGGAGCCAGACAGATTTTAAATTGCCTAAAAACCTCGACTGTAGATTAGGTGAAAGTGGAACATTTGGACACAAACGCGATACTGTTGCTCTATACCGAGAAGACCAAAAAATGCTCCATACCAAGAACAATTTTGGTTACCCGCAACATTAAATGGTGCTTTGTATTTAAGCTTTCTACAAACTTAACTTGCTGATCTTTTAGACGACTTGCCACTGAATTTAAGAAGAAATATATATTTTAAGTAAGATGGTGCTTCAGCATACTTATCATCACCAGCAAGAAATTATTTGCATACTCATTTTTCTGACCGCTGCTGGATAGCACATGGAAGCGAGATATTCTTGCCTGCACGGTGCCCCGATTTTAATCCGATGGATCTTCGTGTATGGGGTTATGAAATTTCTTATTTACGAAGACATGGTAAATACTCGGGAAGAATTACGGCAACGAATTGAAAATTCTGCTCAATCTACTCGAAACTAAATCCTTATTTTTCAAGGCGGTCAGGCGGTCATTTAATGAACGTATTGTAAAATGCATTGAAGTCCATGAAGTACACCTCGAACATTTGCTGCCAAAAATTATTTCAAATACTATTATTCTGTGTGAACTTCTAAATGCAACTCATGTAATGTAGGATAATAAGGCAGGGTTAGTACAAAAACAATATTTTTAATTAAATGAAAATATCTTTTCTTTAGAACATGAAATAAATGGTTAATAAACATGTATTCTTACAAGTAAGTAAAAATAATACATGTGTAATAAGACAAAAACATAAAAAGCTTGCATTTAGGCCTTATTACAAACCAGACAGATAATAAGGCTGTGAATGTCTACTTTGCTCTTATGCTACGGTTTTTCTTACCCATAACTGCAAAATAGTACCTGATGTATGCTACTTTACTACTCAGGCAGGTAATAAGGCCGTGGCTTTATTGCAAGTCTAACACATTTTAACTTTTTAAGGTTATATGAATCTGACACTTACATGAAATCTCAAAATACTTCGTTAAAGTTATAGGTTATAGAGTAATAGGTTATAGACAATTCTAGAATTTATTCTTTACGAAAACCACTTCCGGCCTTATTACCTGACATGCCTTCTTACCCTACACTACCATTTTTGAAATTTTAATTCGTTTTAACGTTGAAGGCTATCTTTTGAAGGATATATTGAAAACAGTTACTCGTATCAACATTCAGAAAGTAAACCCTTTTTACGTGAAAAACGGAAATAAGAGAAATTATTTATTATAAATATACATAGAGGCACAAAAATGTTATGATGCTTTAGAGTCATACAAAGTGGACATACAAAATGATGCTGCTAATCTGTTGGAGAATTTGAATTTCCTGATCCAAGAACCCCCTCCCCCTTACATCAAATTTCGTGTCTATATTAAAATGTGTTCAATAGTTATGCGGCGAAAAAAATCAGAAAAATAATTTTAACTTTGACACCCTGTATTTGGGTTTATGTCATATTTTGGTATAAGGTAAATAAATTTAGCAAATTAAGGTAACGTGTTTCTTAGAGTTCCACGCCACTGACGCCAGCAGGCGTCCAAGCTGCATGGAAAAGTACCTGCCCATAATGTAGATTATAAAACCTTTATAAGCTATATTTATAAACCACATCAATTCCGATATTAAATAAGTATAGTAAGGTAACTATATGTATATACGCACTCCCCGACCTCGTCTACTATAATATTTTAATGGATAATAACAAATTATTAAAATTGTTTAAATAAGATTTCCTATACGCAATCATACAGACAAATAAAAGAGGAAATAAAAAAAGGAAATTGTTGCTTTCAAGATACACCCATCAATAATACTTAACGACGAGACTTGTACGGGACCACCGTATCAAATTTAAATTATGGCTTAGAGTTTCTAGAAAGGTGCAGTATAAAGGTTTGTTATTGTTTTGATCTTAAAATAGCATGGGTTATGGTTATTTTTTTCTTTAACCAAGTTCGCAGTGGTGCGTAGTAGTGTCCTTATGTTGGGCATATTAAATATGCAATAATAAACAACACCAGAACTGCCGCTTATTTTGGTCAACTGCCTACCTTATAATAATCAAATTTAAATTATTTACGTTTCTGTAATTTAATATTGTGATTTATTGGGAGTAAAATATTTATTAATTTTGGTGTACTTTTATCAATTTTAGCAGCAATATTTCCTAATGATTCGGTTCTAAACCGCAAACACATTTTAACACTTTATCAGTATTTTGTTTAATTTAAATAATAATTTGAGCGATTCTCTAGCCAAATACAACGCGGGACCGGGATATCTTCAGAAAATTTTCCTTGCTGTCTTATACCAGTGTTTGTTGAGACAGTTGTGGCAACAGTCACTTGTATGATTGCGGAAAATTGTTGAATATACCCAATTATATTATACCTATATGAAAATAGGGAACATGACTAAAATTTTAAATATAATAATAATATTAAAAAATATACCGTAACGTTGTAAGAAAACGTGTACTCACAAAAAAAAAACAAGTTTTCTAATTCCCCGCGATCAGGATCTAAACAGCGATAAAATTGACGCGGCCCGAAACGTGCTGTGACGCCATAGCCTACAATATTCGGTAGGCGTTGCGCCGGCAAGCGGCCGAATGAACTATGAAAACAAGCGGTCGAGCGCTGGGATTTCCCGTAGCCGCCGAATCGGTCTTCTTGTCGTTTGTAAATTGTAGGACGTGGTGTCACGACTTTGAACCTGTTTGAAAGGATCCGCTCTCGCGCGAGACTAATAATTTATAACAAATTTATTATTGGGAATTAGAGCGTCATATTTTGCATATCTTATTTTTCAGTATGGTAAAACATTTTTATGCAATAAAAGAAATGGGAATGCTCCTTATTGTAAGTGAACACGTTAGTTAACCGTGGCTGGCACCGACTCCAGAAATAATATACAATAATTGTATATTATTGACCGCGATTAGTATTGAACCGCGATTAGTATTGAAATCCAAGAAAAAAATTGTTGTTCAAATGAGCCATGCTGAACTTTCAGAAAATGTGCACTGTTTTATTTACCACTCTGTAGAAACTTTATGTGATATACCTAATTTCAGCAAAGACAGGGACTGGTAGACAAAGGATTAGCCTAGAAACACTCCAAAGAGAAACTGAACAGCTGGTAGCAATCAAAATTTACCGAATTTCAAAATTAGGGCAAATTTGATCGTGTAACGTTTATTTTGTTAATCGGTTTATATCCTTCCATAGCAGAGAAAACAAATAAAATTATATCATAGACCCCTCTTAATTTTTGCCGAAAATTGACCTCTTAAAATCATTCGCATCAATTTTGAAACACCCTGTATATGAACACCTAATTATATCTACGTGCATGTCTATGCATATAATTACCCCTTTTAAACTTTGAAGCAGCCTTTATATTATGCAATATTTTTCCAATGAATAAGTACATACTTAGTAATTGGCGATATTGATTTTTTTTCGATACATAATTATATATACTCGTAGATATGTTTAGTTATATTATAATATAATTTAAACATAATGACCTAAAAAGATAATTATTGTCAGAGGCACCAGTTTTCATCGGTAATAAATTTGATGAGGCCTTATACAGGACTTGAGTTTGCTCTCTGATCTACTGTTGCTATCATCTACTATTCCGCCATCTACCGACCAAGAGTATCATCTACGAAGCAATTACAAAACGTTTGCAAAATTTGCAAAACGTTTCATTTATTTGCAAAACTTTCTCGAACATTTTAGTTCATTCAAATATGCAAATGAAATTATTTTGTGTTATAATGGACTTTGTAATTTAGAGGAGTATCAGTATTTTTCCGTATTATTTTTCATACCTAAAATGGTATCTCAATTATCTGCTGAAAAAATGCCGGCTGAAAAAAATGCCTTGAGTGTTGATAAGTGCGTTGAATATTATTTTCAAAAACACGAGAGTTCAACGGGGCAACTAATAAGAAGTGACAGAATCGAATGGTTAAAAAATAATTTTGGCCCGTAACAAAATATTTCCTAACACGCAGTGAAGAAGCTGAAGTGAGTGAAAAGCTAAATCACTGCGATTTACGCCTTCAAGTTTTATTCACCAATATATTTAAATTATCTAAATCACGCGCACACATCCAATTTTTTACATGATATTTTTAAATGCATAATTTGGGCACTTTCAGTTTACTGGTGAAGGCAACTTCGAAGGCGAGACCCGCATCGGAATGTGATATTTGGTATGTGCTCCATGTAAATGCATACTTTTAGCACTTTCAACTTAGGAGGCGAAACCCGATTCGAAATAAGTAAAACAATG
>CAXKVY010012680.1:0-17380 GCA_964058915.1 Tetropium fuscum | reverse complement strand
TGGCGTAGACATTTTTTTTTCTTAGGGGGGTGAAAGTAGAAGGTGATCTAGGATGGTAAGTACCTACATAAAAATAAAGTCAATGAACAATAGGTACCTACTTACAAGGGGTTAAACTACTTACAGGGGGTTAAAGTAGTAGGTTTTTATATGTAGATTTTCAACACTACAGCTGATATTGAATGCAAGTTTCCACACCACTCATGAAGTATTGCTTTCAGCGCGTTACCATTTTTCAGTGGGTGGTTCGCCAGTAGCCATATTTCCCACAAGAAACAAAAATAATATGTACAAAACAGCTAAGTAGCCGTGAAAAATAAACTTTAAAACGGAAAAATGAAATAAATATATACCTATTCCAAAATAGAGCAAAAAATTTTTAACAAAAAATGAAACAATAAAATAAATATATATTTCAAAACATTCTCAACAAAAAATAAAAACAATAAAATAAATATACCCATATTCCAAAATAAGGCAAAAAATTCTCAACAAAAAGTAAAAACAATAAGAGAAATAAAATAAATCACCTGTATCCAAAAACGCCGGCCGGCAAAACCTGTACGCCGGCAAACCATTTCTCATATACTTCGGAATTCATTTCCTCGTGGTAGTCTCCGGTCTTCTTAGATTGAAATATAAGTTCTCCATTACGCAAAAATCCACTATCACTTCCAATATGCGTTATGATTAAACGGCGACCTTTTCCAGACGGCATTTTTAAACCAGTTGTCCAGCCTTCAATCGCAGCTTGCCGTGCATTTTTCACTTTTCCATCCTGCCAGACTCTCTTCATAGTATGTCCTTCGTTGACCCACGTTTCGTCAGTGTAAAAAATTTTCCGCCCCTCGTTTCCAAACTTTTTTATTTTTCGAAGATAATCCATCCGCCAAGCAACTATTTCATATCTTTCTATGAGAATACTTTTTCTGTCTACTTTTCCATACTTAAAATTCATGTCTTGCCAGACTAATCCTGCACATTTTAGGTATAATATCATTTTCACTTATACCTTGCAGCACCTTATCTAAAGTGGGCAATTCGTTATTTCTAAAGAAACCGTGGACCGTTCTACGTATCGCATTTTTGGATCATCGTCATATATATATATATATATATATATATATATATATATATATATATATATATATATATATATATATATATATATATATATATATATATATATATATATATATATATATATATATATATATATATATATATATATATATAAATATATATATATATATATATATATATATATATATATATATATATATATATATATATATGTATATATATATATATATATATATATATATATATATATATATATATATATATATATATATATATATCACTATGTTCACTAAACACAGACGCGCCGTCTGTGTTTAGTGAACGGAGTAGCAAATGTCCCCTCTCTTACATAGGATCCATGGGTTATACGCACGTAAATTGTAACGGTCATTCGCGATAGTGTAGTGCGTTGGTTAAGATATTCGCGTGTATATATATATATACATATATATATATATATATATATATATATATATATATATATATATATATATATATATATATATATATATATATATATATATATATATATATATATATATATATATATATATATATATGTATATATATACACGCGAATATCTTAACCAACGCACTACACTATCGCGAACTATATATATATATATATATATATATATATATATATATATATATATATATATATATATATATATATATATATATATATATATATATATATATATATATATATATATATGTATATATATATATACACGCGAATATCTTAACCAACGCACTACACTATCGCGAATGACCGTCACAATTTACGTGCGTATAACCCATGGATCCTATGTAAGAGAGGGGACATTTGCTACTCCGTTCACTAAACACAGACGGCGCGTCATTTCGATGTATACCTACATAGGTAGGTATATAAATAATATATTAGCAATACCCGCAAACCCGCCACTGTAAGAGATCCGAATGTTCCGAGAGTCCATAGGGACTGTCAAACTAACACAGACGGCGCATCATTCCAATAAGTTAAAAAGAGATATACCGCTTCAACATTCGTTATTGGAGAGGTCGTGGATCGGCGTTGCCGCTTTTAACTATAAAAATAAATGTTTACGTGATTGTCATATTTAAAGTAGACGTACGTAAGTAGTAGAAGAATTACATGTGGCAACTGCGCGGTATCTTATATGGGGTCAGTTAACTATAAGTACATATTGAATGAAGTATATGGTGTGTAACTATGGTGCATTCTTGTATAGCTTGTAAAAGGGTGCATCATTTAAGTCCGGAAAATGTTACTTTTCATCGGTAAGTTATGTAAGTATTTTCAAGGTTACCTACAAGTTTTAACGGCTTGGCTTGGCCAGGGGCGGCGTTGAAACTAAAAATGAACTCTTTATATTGCTGCAATAATAATTATTTCATTAATTTTTATTATGTAATTTATATAGTACATAATCAATGTGCGATATTTATTTAAAATTATTTTTATTCTGGTGATGCAAAATACCATTTCCATCTCCATCTATGTATGTTGATGAACTACTGAATGACCACCATATTCAATTAGTCAAGTTTGTATTGAAAACATTTTCAAAATACGTATTTATTATGAAACAAAAAAAATAGAAAACAAAGGGCGAAATAGAATAAGAAGTTTGAATACAAAACTCTTATTTAGGAATTAATAGATTCAATAATTATAATGGGTTTGTTTGTAAATTTTAGAAACTTGTGATTTTTTTTATAGAACTGTCTTTAATATATTCAGTCTATAGAATTTGAAAAAAAATGTTGCTTTTATTTTATTATTTATATTTATAGTAGTTCATGTTGACTTTAGTATGATTATACATTTATAATTTTGTAAATTAATCTTAATTTGAATGTATGATTAAAATTCTTAAATATATGATGTGATTTTATTATATGACAGATGTAAGCAATTTTGACACAATTGTTGTGTTCCCCCTAAACAACATGTTCACATTCCAGAAGAAGGTGATGACATGTCTATGTCGCATATGCTACAATACAGAAAATGATGAGATTTCAGAGAATGAAGACAGCGACATTGATAATGAACAAGGTGAATTTGACGATGAAAAAATTTAAAACGAGGAGGAAGAGAAAGGATAAATAGACAGACTATGAGTTGTTTCAACAAACTTGTCTTTTTTATAGAATTTAAATTATTTACAATGTGTCCTATAACTAATATTAAACCGTCCACTAACTAACAAATACGTCCAATAACTCTACTTTTTGCATTAAAATTATAAATAAATTTCTACAAAACACATGACAAAGTTTTATTGCAGTTACTAACTATTATCTTAATTTACACGAATTAAACTATGCTCTGAATGTTTCCTATTTTCATTTGATTTATTGCAACGTTCAGATACAGGTTACTCAGTATTATGTAAAACTATGCAGTTTACCCTAACTCATTCATTAAAGATTGACACGCCACTGGATTGGCTTTGACCACATGAAGCGGCGTTGCCGAAAGGACACCGCCACAGAGCTGTCTTCCATTTTCTCTCTCGCTCTCATTGCAGTTTTTAGAACAATAATAGATCGGCTCTTCCAGCGTTTTATGAATGAACCGTTGGGTCTCCCCGTATTAATATTTCTATGGTTGAGCCATAGATTGAATTTAGAGACGGTGGTTGGAGTGATAAAGAAGAAAGAGACACAATTTAATAATTAAATCCACGGTACACAGAGAACGGTATGTCAGGCTGCCGAACCAAAATTGGTCGGTCTTGCGCATGTATCAAGGATTATGGACTAACAGGATTGCTTATCGGCCAACGTGTTGTTAGACAAGATCTGACGTCAGCGGTTAAGTTCGGCCGGCATTCTTTTGCGCTAACGGTCGATTCCAAATTGATGCTTGGTCAGAAAACACTTCTCTAGGCACGATGTTAATGTACAAATGCCGTACGTATCCGCTGACGTCAGAAGCGTGGTGGGGGCCACGAGATTTGTCTAACGTTGCGCTTATGGGGATAACCAATCCTGTTTAGTCTATAATCGTTGCGCATGTATCGCATATAACGTTTTTTTACATATGTTTGGGGCACTCACTAACGATGTTCTTTTAATAAAACAAACACTAAATTGAGTATTTATTACTTTCTCCTAAATCTCCTTAAACTTTAAACACATGTTCTTTCTCTAACCTAACCCTGTCGTCATTTTGACGGAGGTCCCCTTCCCTTCCTTCCCGTCACCTAGCTACAACTAAACTCCCTAGATAGGCTGTTAGCAACCCACATCAGGGCGGGATATTACAAATATAACTACATAATATATACTAATTAAATTATGTGCGTTTTTACGAGGGATTGGGAGGGGGAGAGACAGAGCACGATACACCGTGTACCGTGTTACGTTACGTAGAAATGTCTCGTCGCCTCAGATGAAAGATAGAATGTCTCGTAGTGCTCGCACCTGACTAGTGTTGCCGTTTTCAGTAGATTGCCTACTAAAATAGTAGATTTTCAAGAAAAATGGGCACGGATGGTAGAAATAATAATTATTGTACATCTTATCTAATATGTATGTGTAGTTAACTGACCGCATATAATATACCGCGCAGTTGCCACATGTAATTCTCAAATTTCTCAATATTCAATTAAACTATCATATTCCACAATCCTACATAAAAATTATATATATTATTTATGAATGTCATAAAAGACTTATTGTGCATACAATAATATATTATAGCCCAAGATGTTAGCCATTTTTACATTTATTTTCCTCTACTTTAAATTATGGAATTTCCCTAAACATTTATTTTTATAGTTAAAAGCGGCAACGCCGCTCTACCGTAGACGGAATACTGGATGATCGAGCAGTGTATCTCTTTTTAAGTTATTGGATTGACGCGCCGTCTGTGTTTAGTTTGACAGTCCCTATGGACTCTCAAACGTACGGATCTCTTACAGTGGCCGGTTTGCGGGTTTTGCGCTCATTTTTGTATAAGCTCCTGGAGCTTATACAAAAAGTCAAAACGGCGAAGCAAGACGTTTACCTACCTATATATTATTTATATACCTACATATGTATGTATACACGGCTACGGTAGTCGACATAAAAAATTGGCGGTTAGCAAAAATTTTTGTTCGTTTCATATGAAACCTGAAAAACGCAGATTTCCATCAGACCTCGCTTTATTTACGAGATAGGATAGGTATGTTAAAAAATGTAAGGAAAATATTATTTGACGGCAAAAATTTTACTGGGGGTTAGAGCAGCTGACGTGTACTGAGGTAGGTACTAATAGGTACCTCCTCCACTTAAGACATTTCTCAAATCATTTTATCCAAAAAATATCCCAGTGCTTGAGGCCGCTAGAGGTTATAAATACAACGATATAAGTTAAGCGTTTTATTGGGATTTACGAAAACTGGAAACGCTCTCTGGTTTATTACATAAGTAGGTACCTATTGTTCATTGACTTTAGTTTTATGTAGGTACTTACCATCCTAGATCACAAATTAATAATTTACATCAGTGGGGAAAATTAAAAATTCTATAAACTGTTTATAAAATTAAAACCGTGTACCTACCTAGCCACAAATGAAATGAAAATTTACAATGACGGTAAAATACCTCAAGGTCAATTTCTAATTTTGATTGGCTGTAAAAAGTGTGTGTATTAGAAATCTCTTTGCGATGAGAAGCTGGTAGGTAGGTATGTATTGCATTTGTAATGATTTTTAAAAACGTGTTGTATTTAGTCTCGGTTTAGTTATGTAGGTACCTATTAACAAATAAGCTCTGATCCTTGTCAAAGCATTGAGTCAAAGTAAATCGGCGTTGAGTGTTGATGATTTGCTAGGTTAGGTAGGTGCCTACTTACACAATAAATACGACTGTATTTCAATTGCAAGTATAGTTTTTTTTATTTTTCCGTTTTAAAGTTTATTTTTCATGGCTACTTAGCTGTTTAGTACATGTTATTTTTGTTTCTTGTAGGAAATATGGCTACTAGCGAGCCACCCACAAAAAAATGGTAACGCGCTGAAAGCAATACTTCATGAGTGGTGTGGAAACTCGCATTCATTTTCAGCTGTGGTGTTGAAAACATGCATATAAAAACCTTCTACTTTCACCCCCCTAAGAAAAAAATGGTTACGCCAATGAAAAACATTGCGTAGGTCAGGGTTGCCGGTCGTTGAACTACACATACATATTAGAAGCCGTTGTATTAGATTTCCTGAGTCACAGTTTTAAAACTATTTTATTCGCCATTTACAATAATTCAGACACCTACTGAAACAGCACAGAACTCAGTCAAATAACTATAGAGACAACTGCTTTAGTCAATTAGGTAAATTCAGTCCTCTCCGGCAGATGTCGAATTATAAATGAGATAACTGCTTCAGTCAATTAGGTAAATTCAGTCCTCTCCGAGTCTCCGGTAGATGTCGATTTATTGATTCCCTGAGTACGTTTGCCAAAACGATGATATAGGCTGGTCTTATCTATGATACGCTGATGATAAGTTCATAGATATAGATGATAAGATGATGTTGATATGTTTTACAGTATCCAACGCTTCTTGCGAACGTGTCTTTTCTCAAGTCAATTTCGTGAACACAGAATTGAGGAATAAATGAAACTAGACATGTATCATCCCTTGTACATGTGACAAGAGATATCAGAATTAGGAAACTGTACTAAATAAATCTAATTCTGACATGTTATCAGTGACAGATAATATATATGAATTTGTCTCTGTTTGTTATGTAAAACCAGAGATGTATAATATGTCTCTGGTAATACATTGTATATATTGTATATATATGACAGAACCACAAACAGAACTATATGGTCAAACTGATCAAAGTCACGTGATGCGCTAACGTGACAACCATAGATTATGATGACAACAACATGACGTAAACATAACCTTTGTAACTAGATTTCAAAAGGACATCACATAATTTTAGGCATGTATAATAATAAATAAGTGAAAATGTATTTATTCAGGACTGCAACCGCAAGAACACCACAATTTACTAAAGTAGTAAATAATTCTATTTCAGTAGTGCTTATCAAAACGAGATTTTATGTTTCTCAAGAAAGTGTAGCGATCGGGACCGTTACAAAAGAAATTACAAAGGCTAAGCACCCAGAATACGTACCCCTCAATTATTGTAAGTAAACTATAATATAATAACTTATAAAAAATGAGCCCTTTCATTGTAGATTGTGATCATACACCCCAAAGTACCTTGCACCATTTGAGATGGATGCTGCAGAAAGATATTTTAGGTCAGGACATGTTTCTTTTGGGCCCACCAGGGCCAAGGAAACGTTATCTAGCCATGCAGTATCTAGAATTAACGAACAGGGAACATGAGTATGTTTCGTTGAGTAGAGACACGACAGAGTCTGATTTAAAACAACGCAGAGAGATTGTGCAGGGCACGGCTAAGTATTTTGACCAGGTTACTATAAGAGCTGTTTTTTGTAGTGACCGTTACAGGAACAATATTTTTTTAGAGTGCAGTTAGAGCGGCTGTGGAAGGAAGGGTGTTGATCTTAGAGGGCATCGAAAAAGCCGAACGAAATGTGCTGCCAGTGTTGAACAATTTACTGGAAAACAGGGAAATGC
Organism: Tetropium fuscum; assembly: GCA_964058915.1. Taxonomy (NCBI): domain Eukaryota; kingdom Metazoa; phylum Arthropoda; class Insecta; order Coleoptera; family Cerambycidae; genus Tetropium; species Tetropium fuscum. The sequence goes on along the minus strand of CAXKVY010012680.1, from coordinate 9,678 downwards.
ATTTGGAAGATGGGCGGCTGCTGATTCCGGCTTCCCGATACGACAATTTATTAAAAGTAAGTAAATATTATTTTAAACTTACATTTTTATACGTTTTTTTAACCCACATTTACACCTACACTTTACTAAGAATATGGTTCAAAATTCCATATATTTTGTTGTAAATAATGTTTGTTTGTAGGAGCATGGCGAAAAGGAACTAGAAAAGTGGAATCTGGTTAAAGTCGATGATAACTTTCGTGTGATTGCATTGGGACTACCTGTGCCAAAGTAAGTCCATAAATCATTTTGATTCATTTAGAATGTTCAGTGGGTAATTCTGAGATAAGTTACCTATTAGTATAGATTTTTTTTAAGAAATCAGTATCCTTAATATATTTTGAAATACTCTTAAATAATATTCTTCGAGCATTAATAGAATAGACAAGTAATAGTAATTTTGAAAATTTAAAAGCACAAGTATCTTCTGGAATGTTTATTTACATCATCTGACGGTGTACCTTTAATTTTATTGGTCTATCAATTTAACCTTGTGTCATGTTGCCATTTTAGAAAATTTTCACAAGGTACACATTTATTCTAAGAAATGAAATTGATTTTATGCTATCCACATTGGTCATTCAATTATTATGTTTAAGAGTTCTGTTTGCGGCCGTGAAAAACATGAAATCGTAGCCATATAACTGTAGCGTTATTAAAAAAGATTAGGTTATGAAATTTTAAAAATATATAGAGAAAAGTACAATCTGTGTCGCTGCGTGTGATATTTTTAAAAAAAGTAAATAGTTTTCTACGATTTTTTGAAATTTCAAAGTAAAAAAAATGGAAAACAAAAAACGCTACGACATAGATTATGATTACATATACCACCAAAAAAAAATCGTTTAAATATGTAATTTCTAAGTATTTTTAATTATGTGGCTCTTTTACCGATTTTTTCGTCCTAGGAGCTGGCGGCATTTGCGATGAATTTGCGAGTCCGCTGCACGCGTATTCAGTGTGATTTGTGGCCCCGTTTTACGTGTATTATTATGGACAGCATTTAAATAACAGTATTACATGGTATTACAGTATTATATGGTATTAGGTACATACAACACCAAATGGTTGAATTATTATAATTCATATTAAGGCTATTTTATATAGCAGTATTTGATAAAAACACATAAAACCTTTGTCATGAAAATAGTTTATTTTTATTTGTTCATATATTTTATTTTTGACTCAGTGAAACAGACAAAGGAATAAAAAATCAGTATTATTTCAGATTTTATTTAGAAATTGAAATACAATTAATTATTTTTATAAATTATTTTAAATAAAGTTAGTTTCAATACAATCTTGAAGAACTTTCATAGTTATGATAATCATAGTCATGGAAATAATATAATATAATATTTTGTTTTATTTATTTTTCTATATATGTGAAGGTATGTAAACACTATTTTCAATGTAGAATCGTGACGCCAATAGGTACTGAAACAATATAACAAACTAGATATATTATAAAAAAAGTCTCGAAGATTCCCAAATTTTAGATTATATAGTTTCGCAACAACACAGCAAGGTACATTATGAACATTATAAACATTTTAAGTAAGGCATGAAGAAGAGATTTTCATATTTTTTATTAGTTTGGCGACCAACCTGTATAATCCTCTGATTTAAATTTTTGTTAGGTTTAAGGTAAGTAGAATTTATACAAATTCTACTAGTTTATACAAATAGTAACTTTTGATTAGTGAGTGAATAGTGACTTTGAATAGTGAGTTTATACAAATAGTGACTTTTGTTGAAAAAAAATTAAAGTATTGGCCATTACCAGCAGTAGAAATTCATATTTAGGTTAAAAATATTCTCACAGAAATGAACTCCCCGAACTTATAAAATATACACAGAACCTAATAGTAAGTTTGTTATTATACAGCCAATATGCCAATATACAAATAAATATTTTGCAAATACTAGATAGATATGGTATAATTTAGATTTGCTGTAATATTTTATTTTTGAAATAATTTCTGTCATTATTAGTTCGCGAAAAAAAACTATAGGTACCCAGGCAGCTTGGTGTCGTTATTATGACGTATTTATTTCGTCAGTTTTTAGGACATAAATACGTTAAAAGAACTACAAGGAGACGTTAAAATGACGAGAAAAAGTCACAGCCAAATGACGTTTATTTGACGTTTAAATGACGTCATTAACTGATTATTGTAATAATGCTATATTCTATTAACTCATTGGAATAATGCTATACGCCACAAGTAAAAAAAAATAGTTACTGGTCTTTGAAGTTTTGAAAAAATTTTCTGAAGTTTTGAAAAAATTTTCTGAATTTTTTCAAAAATTTTTGAAAAACCAGAATTTTTCAACAAATTTTGAAAAAGTTTTAGAATTTTTTCAAAAAATATAAAATTTTTTAAAATTTTTTCAAAAAATTTTGAAAAATTTTTTTGAATTTTTTCAAAAAATTTTGAAAAAATTTTTAGAATTTTTTCACAAAATTTTGAAATTTTTTTTAGAATTTTTTGAAAAAATTCTGTTTTCAAAATTTTTTGAAAAAATTCTAAAAATTTGGCTGTCTTTTTCTCGTCATTTTTACGTCTCTCTTGTAGTTCTTTTAACTACAGAATTAGAATAGAATTTTATATTCTGGAAACAATCCCAGAAGCATTTTTTTTTGTTGACAAAATTGTAAAAAAATTTTCAAATTTTTTTGAAAAAATTCAAAAAAATTTTTAAAAAAAATTCTAAAAATTTTTTCTATTTTTTTGAAGAAATTCAAAAAATTAATTATTGATAATAACATAATTATATAACATTAATTATTGTAGACAAATAAGAAATAAGTATAACGAAAGGGAGGAAAAATGATCGTCGATAATATGACGTCAAATTCATGGCGTCCTAAGGATTAGTAACGTTAGATTAAAAAGGTACGTCTGCATGACGAGAAAAAAGTGACGTTTTAAAGACGACATAGAAATGACGTCATATGTTCGGTCTCATATTGGTCACTTGACGTCTTAGACCTAAAATCACCTTAAAAGAACGTAATAATGACGTCACCATGCTGCTTGGGTAGAGATACACGGCCAAAGAACAAAAAAATTTTCTTCGCCGTATTTTTAGCTCGTGGGATTCAAATTTCATGGAAATATCGTGGTATTTTCTACTTTGTTTTATAATTTATCAATTATGTGTCTTTGATCAATCGGATCTGTGGATTCACCGTATGTATTTTAAACATGGCATTAAATAATAAAAACTTAATAAACTTAAAAAACTAATAAAAATTTCAAGGAAATATCGTGGTATTTTCTACTTTGTTTTATAATTTATCAATTATGTGTCTTTGATCAATCGGATCTGTGGATTCACCGTATGTATTTTAAACATGGCATTAGTAAAATAATAAAAACTAAATAAAATAATTTAGGTACAATGATGTACCTAAATCAATGAATTATCACATTGCTATCAAATGTAATTACCATATAATAAATAATGTACCTATATTATGTTGTGTATATATCACACAGCTTAAATAATAAATAAAATATTTAGAAATTAGTAAATAATTAAATAAAATATTTCAGGCACAGCATGTCAAATTTATCAATAAAACATAATTAATTTACGAACGTATATGTAGGTATGTGTCGGATAAAAAATTAGAAAGGCATTCCATAACTATATTTTTTATTTCAACTGTATCGGCTTTTCTCAACATATTCGATTCGATATAATCAATTGATTGATTATTTATAAAGTAATAGACTAGTAGCGTTGATTAAATCCTTCAATCAAGCCTAGTAGTCGTTGATAGAAGGAATTCACTCAGGCAACGCTAGTAGTAAAGTAGGCATTTGCCTAATTTGTAAATAAATATGTAATTCTTTTCAAGCTGCAATGAAAGTTACATTCATACCTCATATTATATTTACCTTCTTGGCAAAACCAATTTTTCTAGGAACACTAATTCTCAGTCTATGCTTTTTTCTTCTTTTATAGTCCATGGTTGTTTCACTATTTTCGCTAGTAAACGCAAATAATCACTCACAGTAACTAAATACCCTCCAAATAATTTAATAGATACCTACTATACACGAGGCTCAGTTCAACCCTGAGTAAAATCACCGTAGTGGCGTTGACCAACAGCAGAACGGAAAATAAACTCCACCTCCCGCTACTGTCATTTCAAAAGAATTTACTCCTGCACCTGTTGTGTGCTTTGCAGACTGAACTAAAACTTGTATAAATTTGATAATTTTTTATTATAGATATCGAGGTAATCCATTGGATCCTCCGTTGAGGTCCAGATTTCAAGCTAGAGATGTACACCTTAACACATATCAGGTGAGTTTTGATTTGCATTGTCACTTTTTGTATTGTATAGCTTGTTAAGACCCTCCTTATATATGCCTACATTTCAGGGTGTCATTCTTCTTGTGTATTAAAACATGCTTTACGATCTCTTAACAAAACAAATGATTTTCTTGCAAAACACTCAGTTTTATATTTATTTTTTTGCAAATGTACATGTTTTTCTTTTGAAAATAAAACACCAGAAATTAATTACTCAGCAGAAATGTCAAATGATCCCGTTTCACATGGGTATACTCTTGTGAAGGCCGACAGGGGCGTAGTCACCAGTGTTCTGTGTGTTCCGCGGAACACGGACCCTGTACTTCAAGGGGCCCGGTTCTACATCTACATAAATATTTCCTATTAAGTAAAAAAATCACAATTTCGCAATCCTTGCAACTATCGGGAGACATTGGAAATGATAACAAAATATATGAAACCGTTGATTGAAAGATGAAACATAATATACCGATCCTTTTGAGTTGTTTCAAATACGTCAAATACTATCGTGCGCGTGCATGCTTGTGGCAAGTTCCAGATTGGCTTTAGCATGCTTATGTTTATTAAGTGTTTATTACGTGTTTATTACTAATGTTTGGCGTACTATTGGGTACCTAGCATTTTATAAATTTAGAGTAACACGATACTGTCACACATTGCCACAAGAATGCGTAGAACGTACTACGCACCGAGTTATTGTCTCATTCAATACAAGTTGCGTTGTATGTATCTTACTCGCTTGCTCTAACAGGATAGGTTGTAGTGCTATAACGGCCCCACGTCGGCGATCCTGCCAGGATCGCCATGTAATGCCGTAATGGCATTCGAATGAAACTCGCCAGGAACAATTAATAACGTTTATTCGGTATTGCCATTGGATTAAATAATGACACAGCACAGACTGCAGACATGCAGTATGTGCGAACGTCTTGGAATGAATTCAATTGGGTTACCTAGTTACCGCCTTATATAATGTTGACTGGGTCGGTACTGAGGTATTTACACTAATTGTATGAAGTCGGCCTTGATCCGAAAAATGTCTTAGCTGGCAATTTTACTGGGTATGTTTACACCGCGTGAACTAGTTTTACTTTATGTACAAAAACAAATAATAAATATAGCAAATAATATATTGAGAGCACGTGTGGCCGTTATGGCACTACAAGGTCTATTAACTGTTTATTATACACACAAGGTTATATATAAATATAAACATAATTTTTTAGCATTTTATTTTTGAAAAACTTAAGTATTACTAATATAATACACATCTCAATTTACGAGTTAGGTATGTAGTAAGAAATAATAAACATAATTTTTAAATAACCAACTTATATTGGATTTGCAGTTAAACTTAAAAAAATATCACAAATCTTGCATATTACGCAAGTATCGCAGGACTTCTGTTTTCGAAAGAGGGCAAAGTGTTTTTAAAAAATTAAAACTTTTTGTTGGAAGCGAATGTATTCAAACATGTGAATCTAACAAGAGCTCGAAATAAACTGAAGTTAAATTGATACATAAAGTGAGCAGCAATCGCACGATTGTCTGCTTGCCGATAAGGATATAAATGGGCACAAGTACAATCAGCATTTAATACAATAGCCTTATTATTAGTGGTTGATATAACTCTTCCACCCTTAAATGAAAATCCTGGGGTTAGCAACAAAAGGATTTGGTAACCTAACATCAGGTAGATCCTGGGGTTGAACCTCGTTTATAACTTTTGGTTTACATATTATTTGTTTACAATATAAGTAACATAAAATATAGGCAATAAGAATAATAAGAACAATATAAAGGATAATTGTCCATACACTAATATTATTAAAGTGAATTGGAACTTCTAAAATTGATTTTATATTTTTATCTTGTGTTTCCAATGCACTCTGTACATGTTTTAATTCATCTAGATTAATTGCGTCCATCTTTAAAGGTTTAAATTTAGCAATTAATTGTTTATTTGGCATGTTATTAATGTCTAATTTGGGTAAATCAATAGTTTTAAAATAACTAGCAATGTTTTGATAATTTCTAATTTGCACGTCTTTTATTTGCACTTCACAATTTAAACTGAGTTCTAACACAAATGTCCCTCTAAGTGGCACATTATCTTTATTAGCATCACACTTTTGGACTGCAGCGATGTCTTCAGGTATGATGAGGATCCACTGGTTTTTCTCTATCTTTTGAATTTTGACATTTTTTATTTCAGCTGGTATTATTTGACAGTTAGTAATATTTTTAGAGTACCTTAACAGTTGTACTTCACAAGGGGCTTCACTTTCTTCTTTAATCTTAACAGGGCTAGTATCATGACATATAAATTCATCTTTGGTAATTTCTTGGCATTTTGAGTCGGAAAACATGTAATTTTGCTCATTTAAGATAAGGTATTTTGACTGTGGTAGAATGGTTTCAAAGGCATTATTTCTTTGTATGGGTAAGGAATATAAATGATAATAATTATAATTATCATGCTCAACAATAGGGATTTCGAGAATAAATATTATTTTATTTTGTTTACTGTAACTTTTTATATTTACTGTTTTTTCAAATAATAATACATTTTCAAGTATGGGTTCAAAAGGTAATTTGTTATCTGTTAAATGAACACTTAATTTTATTTCATTTAATAATTCCTCGGGTTTAATAATAGAATTGTGAAAAATATTTAATTTAGAGAATGTTATACTAATTTCAATTTTCTCCAAAATATCATAGATAACTTCGAATGCTGTAGTTATCTGAGAAATAACCATTTCAATAAGAAAATAATTATAAGTTTCAATATTCTTTAATTCTACGGTTTTTAATACTTGTTCAATCTGTAAAATACGTGATTGTAAAATTAATTGATTATGCGCCAAGACTTGGGTATTGTTCTGAAGACTTTGGATAGATTTTTGAAGAAGTGTAATTTGATCGTTAATTATTGTTTTTATTTTAACTTGGTTATCTGATAATATTGAAATAGCTCTGTCATATTTTTCAGCATCATTCTGGTCTAAATTTCCAGATATTGATTTTATAATAGATCCTAGTCCGTCTATAAGTCCACGTTTTGTTCTGTTATAAATTAAGGGATTGAGTTGCTTAATTTGGGTTGTTATTTTATCTTTTAAAATATTTAAAAGATTGTATGAGTTATGAAATTCTTTTCTGTAGTCACTTGAAATATTAGTTTCTAGTGCGTTTTGCAATCTAAGGAAGGTAATCTGAAGTGTATAAAATTCTTCTATAACGTTGGTTATGTCGAAAATTTGGATAAATGTCCAACAGTCAATTTTGTTTTGTGCATTGCCTAATTTTAATGGTAATAGTCCAGGATTATTGTTTAGATTATGGAATCTGGGGTTGGTGAGTTCGCTGTAGGAACAGGAGAAGTACCTGTAACAAGAGTAGGTTTTCTCAATTCTTTAGTATGAATTATTTCTTTTTTGTTTCTATTTTGCTTACTAGTAATTTCTACACGATTTCTTTCTAAAATATCTGTTATTTCATACGGTCCTAAAAATTTATTATGTTTTTTATTTCTACCTTTAGGGTTCTGCTTGTAAACGGCTTGGCCTAAAGTGAATTCATTATTTTCACCTTGTACGTTAAGTTTCGATAATGTTTTCTGCTTTTGAGTACTTAAATTTTCGTTTACCCGTTGATAAACATGGTCTAGTTTTTGTTTATGATTTTCGGCGTATTCCGCGAAGAATGTAACAGGTAAAAATATTTCATTAGGATTCCTGGAGTGTGTATGACCAAATGTGAGTTCGAATGGGGTATATTTGGTCGCGCTGTGAATTAAACTGTTATAACCAATAATAGCGTAGTCCATTAAATCGTTTGTTTCATCGGGATATTTTTCTTTCAATATGCGTAAATGTTCAATTATGGTTGAATGAAAACGTTCAACGATACTGTTGGATTCATGGTGTGCTGGAGTTGTAAAATGGATTTTTATTTTATGTAGATTTAAAATTTCTTTCACTGTATCATTATTAAATTCAGTACCATGATCTAGAACTATTTTTTCTGGGATTCCGAAAGAAGAAAAATATTTAATTAAGGCGTTGCTAATATAAATAGCTGTTTTTCCATTAACATGAATAGCTTGTGCGAATTTAGTGAATGCATCTACTAATGTTAAGTAATTTTCTTGGTTATATGTAAATATATCTATATGAACTATCTGGAAGGGTTTTGAGGCAGTTTCTGTTAACATAAGGGGTGTATATGGTTTCTTTCTAGCATATTTTGTTCTTTGACAAATATTACATGAATTTATAAAATTTATTATAGTTGTTTTCATATTTATCCAATAATAATTTTTTTTTAATGATTCTAAAGTTTCTTTTTCCTTCGTGGTGGTTTTTGACTAAAAGTATTTGTTCATCTTTATCGGTTACAGTATTTACTCTTTTTGTGCATCTAATTAATCTAGGTCCTTCTGAGAAATGTTCTAAATATACTTTATTAAAACTTTTATACAAAAGATCTGTATGGAAATGCATACAATATACTTTTTCTGAAACAGTATAGTATTTTAAAAATTCTAAAATTAATTCTTCATTATCTTTTTCGGGGATCTTTACTGTTAATATTCTATGATGTTCATAGCGTTCTAATCTAATATTTGTTTTAGGGTACGGTTGCGGTAAAACTAAAATCTGATTTACTTTATTATTTATTATTTCGTCTAATATTTTAATTCCGTTGTTTGTAGTTTCGTTAAAAGTAGTGTGTTGTGTTGACATTCCTGTATGGTCATTATTTTCAATATTGGGGGTTTCTATAGATTCATCTGGTAAATTTTGTGTTTCCGATTCGCGACTAGTTGATTGTGCGGGGGATGATTGTATAGGGTTTTCTGCAAGGTGTCTTAAGTATTCAAGGATATCTGCGTTTACTTCACCGGGGTTATTTATGATAGATTCATTTTCTAACGCATTTAAAGATATTCTAGATAAAGCGTCCGCGTTGGTGTTAAATTTTCCTTTTTTATATTCAATATCATAGTCGTATTCTTCCTTAAATTGGAATTGGCGCCAACGAATTAATTTTGAATTTGGTTCTCGTAATTTGATTAGCCACACCAACGGTCTATGATCTGTGTATATTGTGAACTTTGGTCCAAAAATATACGGTCTGAATGTCTTTGTAGCCCAAACAATGGCTAAAAGCTCTTTCTCTATTGTACTGTATCGTTGTTCTGATTCATTTAATGTCCTAGATGCAAAAGCTATTGGTTGATCACTTCCGATTGGACCTTGTGATAAAACTGCGCCTAAGGCAACGTTACTTGCATCTGTC
>CAXKVY010012679.1:0-15592 GCA_964058915.1 Tetropium fuscum | reverse complement strand
TGACAAAAATCAATACACAGCACTAACCATTGAACTTCGGCATTTAGAAATAAATTTCCTGATGTCAGAAATCTGCTGACGAGATTTTTTTAATTCGAGATTTTTTTAATTCTTCCTCAAGTCAGCAAAACATCCTCTAAAAACGATATTGTTTTTTTCTTTAAACTGGAAAACCTTTGAAGAGAACGGTAAAATACGTCAATTTTGTTATATTTTTCTATATTCGAGGTTATTTTTATTTGTAAAAAACTTAACCCCCTAACGACAGATAATCCCGTTATCACCGACGCCGACGCCTGAATAAAACCCTGAACAGAAACTTCAAATTCGGACAGTAGAATCCCCTTTTGACGTACACATCCGCGAGAAAGGCATATTTTGAAATTGCTGTCTTTTTTTGGAAATAATAATTAACCATAAATAATTTTACCAAAAAAAAATCAGCTTCCAAATTTTTTTCAAATAGGATGCGATCATAACGTATTTTTTTTACTTATCACCGTGGTATAGTGTAGGTACCTTCCCCTGAATATAAAAATAGCATTTTTTCAAAGCACGGTTAACTTTTCGGAAGAACGGCATGACGGGAATTTTATTTATGTTTACATACCTCGTATGTAATTTACCTCGTTTAATAATTGGCAATATAATTATAACAAAAAACATTTTATAATAACTTATAACAAAAACCAATTTTTTAAATTTTTGTCTGTGTCTGTATGTCTGTCTGTCTCTCTGTTTGTTCCTGATAATCTCTGAAACGACTACACCGAATTTGACGTGAGTTTCACTGGCAGATAGCTGGTGTTTTACTGGATAGCTGGTAACTTTTATTTTAGAAAAATTATTTTTTAAAAATTTTTTTGTCTGCGTCAAGCAAGTTAATTTGATATAAGTTAATAATAATTGATAAAGTAAATAATTGATGATTAATGTAAATCTACCGAGTATTTTTATTTGATTCGTGTCATAACGTCCACTGCCCCCTCCTCCCACGACTAAATATCACAAAGGCTGCCTGCCGCGCAGCCTCGGAACGCACGAGCGGGCTATTGCTATGTTAAATTCGAGCAATGTCGCGAGTAACAGCTGGTATTATATACTATTAATTACAATGGCCAATGCGAAATAGAGGCTCAATTTAACTGACAAGCGAAATAGCTATTATTTATTGAAAAATAGTGTTTCATAAATCCAGTATTTTTTATTTTTATATTTTTCCAGTGTTAATTACTCTACAAGAAAATATAATTTTATATAATTTGGAAGCGCCTTTTAACTGAGTTGTACTGGTATTCGTTCGTCATTCGATAATGCGCAAAAATTTCTAATAATCTGCTAGCTGGCATTACATTTTGCAAATTATGTGTTGTCTCTACGCCATGGGACCTCAATCACTCGAAAATTCCATTTACTAAGACTTATGATAGTCAAGAATTTTCGCCGATGATGCAGGGTTTGTATATTCGCTGGGGATCGTGCAGTCCCTCGATGGCACGATGAGAGAGACAGAGACCCGGTAGACCAACGAAGCAATCTGACGTGCGATGCGTCGACTACGTGGTTATTCGTAGAATGTCTAAGCGTCGTGGCGCTCCGATGCGATATTTGCTCGTCCAGCGAAATGTCAGTGAGAAAATAAAGAAAAACCGTAACACTAATAATTATGGGCTTCGGAAACTTCTCTCAGGATTTTCTGCATGGATGGCAGCAGAATATTAAGGTTCATATTTCACAAAATGAGGACGTTGTTGAAGTGTCGGCAAATATGCAATGTATGGTATTACTAGTTAACCTACCAAGAAGGTGGTAAACATTGTTTTTTAAAATAATAAATTGGATATTTTCTTAGCACTTACCGTGAAATAAGTGGTAATAAGTTAATAATAAGGCATGAGAACGTCAACTTTTGATCGTATTTGGGAACGAAATGGGCAAAAAAAAATTTAAATCGAAAGCATTGATAGTAAATCCTTATAACTATCTATACAAATAAATAAAATTGAAGTGTCTATTTGCAATGTCAAGAAATCAGTTTTTTACTAAATGCATATGAAAGTATTTACGGTACTTATAACAAACAAAACAGTTAAAACTTTTGTCTGTCTGTCGGTCTGTCTGTCTGCCTGCCCGCTCGCCTGCTTGCCTGCCTGTTTCTCTGTCTGTCTGTACCTCTGTCTGTCTGTCAGAGTGTTTGTTCCTGCTAATCTCCGAAACGGCTAAATAGATTTTCACGGGACTTTCACTGGCAGATAGCTGATATTATAAGGCCTAATTTAGGCTTCTTTTATTTTAGAAAAAGAATTGAGGTCGGCTGAAAAAATTAAAATCCATATAATTAAATAAAATCGAGGTGTCTGTTTGTAATATCAAAATAGCAGTTTTTTTTCAAAATGCATATGAAATTGGGTATATACAAAAAAATATTTTAAAAATTTCTGTCTGTCTGTGTCTGTCTGTCTGTTTATTCCGGCTAATCTTCGAAACGGCTGTATTGATTTTGACGGGACTTTCACTTGCAAAGATATTCCCTTTTATTATTTAAATTCATATTATACTTAAAAATATCCACTATTTTAATCTAAAGCCTGATCTCCAAAAATTTATGATGATCCCATTCAGTAGTAGGATCAACCACTAAATCTGGTCAGGTTAACTTGCTGGCGTACCTCTGGAAAAGCTCGCCCACGGATCTGGTCATACTGGCACCCCAAGAAAATGCCTACAAGATCTGCAAGAATTGCCTACAAGAAAATGACTACAAGATCTTGGTTCTTAAATATTCCAATAGCCAAATATCTCAAATATCCTACTACTATTCGAGTACATAACAGAGGCATGAAAGTTATCACGATATAATTACGACAATTTATTCGTATTAAGTTTTAATGATAAATCATCGTCGACTCTTTTTGTCGTAAACGCTCACTCGAATTCGGTTTGAAATATATTTTGTGGTTCTGAAAAGAACCGTTTTTATTATGTGTCGTCGGCACGCCAAGGAAACCAAAAAATTACTTAGAGCTGGTATATTTGGTGACGGCTTTGGTACCTTCGCTTACCGCGTGCTTGGCGAGTTCTCCGGGAAGCAATAAGCTGCCGTCCGCTTATTAAAATAGCCAAATTATATCGACATCAAAATTCCTTACCGTATTAAGTAAGCTAGATATCTTACCTTAGTAAGTAAGCTAGATCAACAGAACTCAGTTTTCACTTCACCAAAACCCAAAAATAAATAAAATAAAATGCATATTTTTACGTTTTCTTTCCTTCCATGTGCTAAATCACAAATTCCATCTATATACGTTGGTAAGCTTGGTTACACCTATCAGATTTTGTCAACTACAGAACTAGGACTGCGGAAAATCCGTACAATTTTGTTGAATCAAATATATTATTATACCCAATTAAAATTAATGTGTCGGTGGATATCATAATCCTATATTATCTGATGGAACGATAAATGCAAGCGCTGTGCACGATGACAAATACGACTCATACTGCATACACAGTGGCGTATTTAGAGGTGCATCAAGGGGGTTTCACCCCCCCCCCCCCCACCACATCCCAGGGAGGATTTCGGTGGTTATGCATTTTTAAACCAATATTTTAATTATTTGCTTACTTTTTACTTGCAATACTTTTTGCTAACTTATTGCATAATTATTCTCACAGCTCTTGGACTAACGGTGGTATGCTGCACCGACTTGTCCGATGCGTTCGAGAAGAGTTCGGAGCATTCGAGGACGGAGCATATATAACGAAAACATGGCTAATAATATACAGTCGAGGTCTTACACAGCACTATCAATTGTTCTACATTTGAAATTGTCTACAAAAATTCCATATGAACACTTAAACCTAGTTGTTATGCATTTGTTAGCATAACCAAAATTCAAGAAAATTCAAACAGTGGTTGGACATCTTCATGAGTTTCTGAGAACTCATGAAGATGTCCATCCCATCTACATACCTTTCGAATGCTGCAACGAGATAACATCAAAAGTACACATACCACAGCTGCAACTACTGAAATTAAATAATCTAAACGTGGAAGACTAGCTAAACATAAATTGCATCAATTCTCCAAAAAGTTAGAGGACCTAATCGACGGACCCTTTGTGAACAAACATTTATTTTCACAATTACTTTTTTAATTCCTCTCATTGTCCTCTACATATTTTGCAAATGGAGACGAGGGAGACGAAGACTAGCAATAGTAGCAATAGTTAACCACCTAATGAATATCCACCATCTCCACCAAAATCTAGCAGAGCCTTCAGGTGATTAACCAGCCTACTACCCAAGAGAAGACCTAGTGTTCACACAGAAGATGACAAAACAGGAACTATCGAGTTACTATAGACCTTTATAGTTTTACTTTTATTATGTTTTATAATGAATCTCATTTTTATTTTAATTTTGTAACCATAACTTAATTTTTAACCGACTTCAAAAAAGGAGGAGGTTCTCCTTTCGTCTGTATATTTTTGGATGTTTGTTACCTCAGAAATAAATTTATAAAATATAAATCAATTTAAAAAATTCTTTTTTTATGAAAGGACGTATTTTAAAGTGTGTCCTATTTTAGTTTTATTGGTATTCCGAAGATATATAGAGGAGTTCAACAGATATACCAGAAAAAGTGGCGAATGCACCAGTCACAACCCTAATTATAGATATCTAAATTAATTAAAAAAATATTTCTATCTGATCCAATGTTGGTTTTCAGGTTTTCGCGAGCGTCGAATGTACTTGATGATTTCCGGGTCTTCTCCCACATGTTTTCTATTGTTATAAAACGGCGTTTCGGCAGAGTGACATCTGCCATCTTCAGGTTCCTCTCCATAACGGCTTGTTGCTTCTGGTTGCTGGAACTGAACTTATTTCTCCAGTACCTAGCGGTTCCTTAAATACTTTTAAATGGTCATGATTCGTTGCACTTCGTTGCACTTCGTTGCACTTCGTTGATTTCGGGTCATTGATTCACTCATTGGACCTGTTTGTGTTACCATAGGTTGCCGTGTTGTGTTTGTTCACCACAGGCCATAAGTGAAACAGGTCCAATGACGCGTAGCCGTATCCGAAATCAACGAAGTATATACGTATATACGGAAAAGACATCTAGAAGTTTTATAGAAGTTGTTTCGCCTTTATTGAGGCTCTTCAGAATAATGTACGATTTATTTAATTGGTAGTTTATACTTGAATTTACCATCAACACCTACCATTCTCATAGTGACACTTTTATGTGACATTAGTTTTGACAGAGAACTCACATTCATAGAAAACTACCTATTAATAGTGGACTACCTAGTCTACTATTTAGAATTGTTCTCCCTGTATATATTGAAATAGAAAAGCATTAGGCATACATTTATCTAGAAGATGTCTAGATTATCTAGTAAGATTATCTAGAAAAAGAAGAAACTTTAAAATGCGTGAAATCTTGTAGAATGTATTAAAACAGCTACTTTTCCTAAGTATATGATCGAAAATATTATATTACATATATCATATATATTGGTCAATACTAAAATGATTCTTAATAATGATTCTTTAGAAATTTTTGCTAAAATTCCTACCTTAAAATAATTACGTTATTCATTCTTACTTAGAATACAATCAATTTATTAGGCCAATAATATACAATTATTGTTAGTTTTGGAGTTGGTGCCAGCCAAGGTTAACCAACGTGTTCACTTGCAATTAAATACAACTGCCTAAAGTGACACTACAATTACAAATAAACCTAAACTCAAACTTCTAGTCGAATACAATTAGATATGGATATCTCCGCTACTTCGTTATACGATTGTAAACCTTGTGTAAAACATCTGTACTCAGTAAATTTAAATATTCAACCCAGTAAAGTACTAGTAATTTTCAAATCAAATAAATTATTTTTTATTAGTGAATTGTTGAATCAAGAGACATGGTGCACCAGTTAGTCAGAGATGCTAGTCTCTCTAGTAGTAGACGAGGAAACATAAATAGTTCAGGTTTGTTCGATTAATTATTCAAAATATTAGACTGTGTAATATAGCGAGTATTTTTTTCTGTAATTCCACTTTACTCAGTATTGGTACTCACTATTTTCCTTAATAAAATCTTTTTTCTTATCTTTACATAAATAAAACAGGAATTTGATATATCCCTTACCATATATGCAGAATAACCATTCAAATACATTTTCTTGTAAAAAAAAATTCGGACCCTCCCGGAGAAAAATCTTAAATACTCCACTGCATACATATGTTTTTAGGTCTGATTTAATAAAAATTATGTACACGAGCTACTGCCGGTAAATAACTATTTAATTTACAAATGTTATTGGTTTTATTAACTATAATGTTTACTGCTGCCTCCCGAGCATAAACAATGTTGTAATTACTAATTTATTATTATTAGTTTCAGGCATATCTAATGGATAATAAAATGGTAAGTCACATAAAAATTTTAACTGCTTTACTAAGTATGTTGCTACAAGTGTAAATACTGCCATTAGCCTGTATTAGCCTGTATATGTAAATCAGTGTAATGCGTTGTGACGTATACTAAACGCGCTTACTCTGGTGGAGTTTAATTAGCCCACTGAAATTATTAAGTCATTCAATATTGGTTAGGTACTCACTTAATGAATATAGTCCGGTCATTGTGCCAAACGTTATGGCGATGCTTCATCATGTTACATATCGAGTATTATAAAAATTCATTTATCCTGATCTTTATATATAAGCGTTCCGCGAATTCCGTATGTTATGGATATCTGTCGTCGTAATCAGCGTATCTTATGAGTAGATATACACGTTCCATACTCAAAATTACTTAGGGAATAAATGGAGAATTGAACCTCCTATTGCTAGGTTATCGAGCTGCAGAACTAGAGATAGCTTGAACTTTTTCAATAGTGATACGGCGTCCACAACTCTAAACATGTAAATAATTTGTGGATCTGTCGGACGTATAGTTTTGCTACAATTAATTGCTAATTGCATTTTTTTGGGCTCTTTATACATGGAATAAAGGGTCTTTAAACCCTTGCCGTACGGTGATCCGATCGTAATTTTTGCAACGGTTTTGGAAACTTTAGAACATTACCTAAAATTCGTACATTCATAGTTGTACTTTAAAATGATGTTGAAATGGTTTAAAACGCGTCCGAATTTTGGAAGTAAAACGGAAGAACTCGCCCGGACTCTACGGATTTATTCTTGTTTGAGCTCATGTAAACCGGACTATAATCTCTGGCGCTTCCTCGATTAAATTGAATAATTTCGCAGTATCATCAGTTAATCCGTCAATCAATCTTTACTTGGCAACAAGCAGAGTCGATATATCCGTTCGCTTACGGAACCGTCTATAGAAGATCTCATGTTTGATTGACTATTGTTGCTCTTAACAATCTTTGTATTTCTGACAACTATACAACAAAATTGAGCCTTTTAGGCTCCCATACTTTGACTTCAGTTTCAATTAGTCAGCATTTTGTGATGATACGCACATTGCAAGATATATGTTCAGGTATTTAATTGAGTGGATATAGCTGAATTTGAGCATATTTTATTTTAAACATACAAGCGAAGGTGTTTTGTATTATAATATGTGACACTAAGTTGTCACTTATACCTAATGTCACATATTACAATAAGTTGAAATTCCAAAAACCTGTAATGATATATTATTAACCCTGTAAATTGATAGTTTTTAATGAAATTTCAAGTGGAAATGTTGTAGAGGTCGCCGATTAAGAATCCATTTAAGTCCGATTAAGATTTTCTTGCAAATGAACAAAATTGTATGAAACCTTTTTATTGTTGAGGCGGCTGAATACTAAAAAAACATTAGTTTTTGGAATAATAAAATGATGTATCAAAATTGCGACTACAGTTCGTACAATATGTATGTATAGTTGAACGACCGGCAACCCTGACCTACACAATGTTTTTCATTAGCGTAGACATGTATCAGATTTTTTTCTTAGGGGGGTGATATTGAATGCAAGTTTCCACACCACTCATGAAGTATCGCTTTCAGCGCGTTACCATTTTTTAGTGGGTGGTTCGCCAGTAGCCATATTTCCCACAAGTAACAAAAATAAATATGTACAAAACAGCTAAGTAGTCGAGAAAAATAAACTTTAAAACGGAAAAATAAAATAAATATACTTGCGATTGAAATCCAATCATATTTATTGTGTAAGTAGGTACCTACCTAATCTACCAAATCGTTAACACTCACCAAAGACAAAGATTATTAACAGACAAGCTTTGACAAAGATCAGAGCTTGTTTGTTAATAGGTACCTAGATAACTAAACCGAGACTAAATTCAACACATTTTTAAAAATCATTACAAATGCAATACATACCTACCTACCAGCTTCTCATCGCAAAGCGATTTCCAATACACACACTTTTTACAGCCAATCAAAATTAGAAACTGACCTTGAGGTATTTTACAGTCATTGAAAATTTTCCTTACACGGTACACGGTTATAATTTTATAAACAGTCTATAGAACTTTTAATTTTGCCCACTGATGTAAATTATTAATATGTGATCTAGGATGGTAGGTACCTACATAAAAATAAAGTCAATGGACAATTGGTACCTACTTATGTAATAAACCAGAGAGCGTTTTCAGTTTTGTAAATCCCAATAAAAAACCTAACTTATATCGTTGCATTTAGCATTTATAACTTAGCGGCCTCAAGCACTGGAATATTTTTTGGATAAAATTATTTGAGAAATGTCTTAAGTGGAGGATGTAATAGGTACCTACCTACCTCAGTACACGTCAGTACCTACTTCGAGCAGCCCATAAATCCACTTTTTTTTTGTTAAAGTCGGCTCTGCTCTAACACCCACTATCCATTTTTGCCGTCAAATAATATTTTCCTTAAATTTTTTTAACATGCCTACCCTATCTCGTAAATAAAGCGAGGTCTGGTGGAAATCTACGTTTTTCAGGTTTCATACGAAACGAACAAACATGTCTGCTAACCGCCATACTCTTTTATTTCAACTCTCGTAGCGATGTATACCTACATAGGTAGGTATATAAATAATATATTAGCAATTCCCGCGAACACGCCACTGTAAGATATGCGAACCTGATCCTATTCGATCCGAGAATCCGATCCCGATCCGAGAGATACGATTCCAATAAGTTAAAAAGAGATATACTGCTCGAATATTCGTTATCGGAAAGGTCGTGGATCGGCGTTGCCACTTTTAAATATAAAAATAGATGTTTCCGTAATTGTCATATTTCAAGTAGATGAAAATAAATGTAAAAACGTAACATCTTGGCCTATAATATATTATTGTGTGCACAATTATTATTTAATAACATTCATAAATAATATATACATTAATGTTGTATATATAGTAGTATGTATATATATATATATAGTATTGTGGAATTTGTTATTTTAATTGAATACTGAGAAAATTGAGAATTACATGTGGCAACTGCGCGGTATCTTAAATGGGGTCAGTTAACTAATTATATGCTGCCATATCAATGTAGTAGAAAATAGCTGTACGAATTGTTGTGCTACATATTTTTTTGGGGTACCACTGTTGGGGCATTTATATTGGATTTTGCTAAAAAGCAATATGGTTCTTTTACCCATATTTTTTTTTAAATTTTATTAACAGAATGATATATATTTTTTTTTGCACCATTGCACATGTGAGATAATGGTTTAGTAAAAAATGTTTCTTTTAATATAAATGTAACCACTGGGGTTTTTACCAGATTGACCGATGTTAAAATGAAAGGGAGCGTCGGGGTTTGCAAAAATATGTATACATACATAAATATATACACACATGATCTCATAGTCCTGGGTTCGTCGCGTATGCTTTAAAGTTAGAAGGGGAAATCTTAATATTGAAACATGGAGATTTAGCTTACCTCATATGCTCTCATGATGTCGGTGTTAATCCTGTATGGCTAAAACCTCACACCATCACTAAGATTCACGAACTAACTTTGTCGGATAATATTGAATTTCGTTGGTCAAGAGATTAATTCAAATAACTTCAAACCAAGATATATATTTAGTATTTAACAGAATAAATTACGCTGACAATAAAACATTTGCACTAAACAAACTATAAATTTGGACACAACCAGATGCGTCGCGCAAATAATGAATCTATTCATATGAAAACAAAGCTAATCGCTAGGGTTAAGTAGACCTGATTCTAATAGAACAATTTTGAGTGCCTTTCCGCTTATTAAACTATTTGACTTTAAACCCGAATTTACTATCTGAAAACCTGCCGGAAACTGCATAATTTTGGCTAAGATTGCTGCTCCAGTCCTCGCTGGGCGGGACCAAAGTCGATCTTTCATCCTCTTTAAGTAATACCACTTACTGGGGGTGAAATCTCCACCAATCCTACGGGACCTACTTTACCCCTTACCTGATCTCAGGAAACTATTCCCGTACTCTAACGACATCTGGTTGCAAAATAGAAACTAAACATTTTACATGACATTTCTGAGATTACTCTTTCTGCATCAATTAGTTAGCTGTTTGGTCATTTTTCCCATACACGGAAACCATAAATTAAGTGACGCTTCTAATGGACAACTATTATTTATGGTCGAATCTTTTCGTGACGCTTTTATGGATAGACCCTGTTAATTTTACAATTGATTTGAGATATTTTACTTTTTGGTAGTTACACATCTGTTTACGATTACGAAGTTATGCATTTACGAAGCTATGAAATTTTGCTAAGACCGTACTTAAAGAAAACACACTATACAAGATGAATTACTCATTTAATGTGGACCTTCTTAGAATTCTCTAAATAATAAACAAAGGACTTCTTGGGTTGCTATTCCCCTTTCCGAACAGAATTATGACCTGCACTTTACCATTTTGTTACATAAATCTCCATATAACATATAATATAGGCAGATTCTCTTTTAATACTTCCTCCGTATCATCCAGATTTAAATCCCATCAAATTAGTCTGAGCATTGGTAAAACATTATACAAAGGCGTGCGACAACTTTTTTATTTTCTTAAAACATTTTCATCATTTTCGTCATTTTCTGGAAACGTCAAATATCTAAAAATCTAATTTATCTCATAGAGAAAAATATACACAAAATATTTTAATCACATCTTTACACAATAATATTGATCATAACCGATTGTGAATATTTCGTAAGTATAGGGAAAGTCTTAGGATGTCTCTAAGAGACCAAACAGAATATTCGTAACTCCCAAAGATGCTGTTTCGATATTTTTATTGTACCTCGAATCGAAGATATATCTATCGGGAAAGTTGGGCCATTCAAATAAAGCACATACAAACTTTTACATATACCATTTTAGTAGGTACTTGCGCAAAAGTTTGATAATTTTATTATATAGATGTAATTGTAGTTCGCAACATGCATTCAAAGTTAGGAATACCCGTATTACGTATAAGAACGTGTTTATTCCAACAGTACCAATTACATTAGAAGATTTGAGAGATCGAGTTACGAGAGTGGTCAACATATTGAATAATTATGTTATATTTTTTTTAGATAATGTGATAAGTAATTAGTTTTAATTCGTTGATATGTTATCATGTGCATATTCACATAATATGTGAATATGCACATGATAACATAAAATACTATAATATAGTATTTTCATAAATCTAGTAGTGTGTCGAATTAATCCATATTTAGCAGTTATTTGACATCCAAATTTGAAATTTATATCTTGAAAAATCAAGAATATATCGAGGCGAGTTTCATCTCTCTCGTTGTCACCCAGTATAGTTTCCTAGATAATTTTATTGGATTAGGAACAAGAAATCGATCTATTTCTTAGTATTTTCGTATTAAAATAAAATAATGATATGAGATTATTCTGCATCAGAGTTATTTCTACGTTTCGGTATTATATAATTATGTTCCGCTGTACAACGTTAATTCCTGTTATTTCACAGGGAAATATTAATCAAAAATATACGCCTGAAAATATTTCCTCTACTCTCATATCTGAACTGTTCTGTTGCATGGATAAATCAAAATTACGTACTCGCAACAACTGACACGCAGCTCTTATTTAACGCATTAAATCACCCAAGAAGTGGAAAAAGAGACAGAGGTGGATAGCTAACATGAAACAGATCATGAATTATTCCAGATAAAATCCGTCATAACACACGCGTTATTCGCGAGGAACATATATATTAGCTGAGGGATTTAAACGCAACTCGAAAGAAAGAATTTTATAAAGGTATATCTACTTACATTGTATAGGTTTCATCAAGTTATTTAAGTTTATATGGAAATGAGGTTTATATGTTTGTTTATTCACATGTGTATAGAACCTATGACCCAGTTTCCCTGGTTGATATCTTTAACAACTTAACACTGGGTATAACTTATACTTAGCAACTTATTTTAGACAATTATCCATAAAACATATGCTCTGCTATTTTAAATATTTTATATTTGTGGTGGTGATTTTGTGGGATCACCAGGTAGTGAGTAAACCACCCAAGAATGGAGAAATCGTAGGGCTACTTGGTATTAATTTATTTAACACAGTACCTTATCAGTATAGAATATACAGTATAATTATACTACTTTATATAATGTACAATCAGGTCAGTACAATGTGTACGTGACCCAGTTTCTTTTAGTTGTTATAATTATGTTTTGTAGTAAGTCGACCTATACCTTAAATATCCTAATCAGCATATTATTGTTCTATATATCTGACACTGTTTATTCGCTTATGCCAGACTGTTGAACAGATATTTTAACAGACATTGTACTACTAAGAGAGTACAATTATTATTGGACTACTGACATCGAAACAGTAAAAAATATTTAGGATCTAAAAAGAACTAGGAATTATTATAGGGAATTTTAAATATATATTATTCGAGGTGTTCCTTTGAATACGAATTGCCGTATTTATTGAATGACCGGCATTCTGAAAACCTCAAATATCTAAAAATCTAATTTATCTCATAGAAAAAAATCTACACAAAATATTTTAATCATATCTTTACACAATAATATTGATCATAACCGATTGTGAACAATTTCACATAAATTATTGCGTAAGTATAGGGAAAGTCATAGGATGTCTCTAAGAGACCAAACAGAATATTCGTAACTCCAAAAGACGCTGTTTCGATATTTTTATTGTACCTCGAAGATAAATCTATCGGGAAAGTTGGGCCATTCAAATAAAGCACATAAAAACTTTTACATATACCATTGTACTGGGTACTTGCGCAAAAGTTTGATAATTTTATTATATAGACGTATTGTAGTTCGCAACATGCATTCAAAGTTAGGGATACCCGTATTACGATATTAGCGTGTGTTCCATCGCGCTCGAAAACTTTATCCTAGATGAAGTAGTGAATTTACGGTGTTATTGAAAATAATGCAATGTTAATAATTTTTTATGTGATATGCTACGACATAGTGTATGCAGGAAATATTGTAAATGTGTTATTCGTGTGATGGCCTAATTTCTTTGCGATTATTTTATTAGTTTTAATAGTTTAATAGTTGTAATAGTTGTAATAATTGTAATAGATGTAATAGTTGTAACAGTTTTAATACTTGTAACAGTTTCAATAGTTTTAATAGTTTTAATAGTTTTAATAGTTTTAATAGTTTTAATAGTTTTAATAGTTTTAATAGTTTTAATAGTTTTAATTGTTTTAATTGTTTTAATTGTTTTAATTGTTTTAATTGTTTTAATTGTTTTAATTGTTTTAATTGTTTTAATTGTTTTAATTGTTTTAATTGTTTTAATTGTTTTAATTGTTTTAATTGTTTTAATTGTTTTAATTGTTTTAATTGTTTTAATTGTTTTAATTGTTTTAATTGTTTTAATTGTTTTAATTGTTTTAATTGTTTTAATTGTTTTAATTGTTTTAATTGTTTTAATTGTTTTAATTGTTTTAATTGTTTTAATTGTTTTAATTGTTTTAATTGTTTTAATTGTTTTAATTGTTTTAATTGTTTTAATTGTTTTAATTGTTTTAATTGTTTTAATTGTTTTAATTGTTTTAATTGTTTTAATTGTTTTAATTGTTTTAATTGTTTTAATTGTTTTAATTGTTTTAATTGTTTTAATTGTTTTAATTGTTTTAATTGTTTTAATTGTTTTAATTGTTTTAATTGTTTTGTTTTAATTGTTTTAATTGTTTTAATTGTTTTAATTGTTTTAATTGTTTTAATTGTTTTAATTGTTTTAATTGTTTTAATTGTTTTAATTGTTTTAATTATTTTAATTGTTTTAATTGTTTTAATTGTTTTAATTGTTTTAATTGTTTTAATTGTTTTAATTGTTTTAATTGTTTTAATTGTTTTAATTGCTTTAATTGTTTTAATTGTTTTAATTGTTTTAATTGTTTTAATTGTTTTAATTGTTTTAATTGTTTTAATTGTTTTAATTGTTTTAATTGTTTTAATTGTTTTAATTGTTTTAATTGTTTTAATTGTTTTAATTGTTTTAATTGTTTTAATTGTTTTAATTGTTTTAATTGTTTTAATTGTTTTAATTGTTTTAATTGTTTTAATTATTTTAATTGTTTTAATTGTTTTAATTGTTTTAATTGTTTTAATTGTTTTAATTGTTTTAATTGTTTTAATTGTTTTAATTGTTTTAATTGTTTTAATTGTTTTAATTGTTTTAATTGTTTTAATTGTTTTAATTGTTTTAATTGTTTTAATTGTTTTAATTGTTTTAATTGTTTTAATTGTTTTAATTGTTTTAATTGCTTTAATTGTTTTAATTGCTTTAATTGTTTAATTGTTTTTATTGTTTTAATTGTTTTAATAATTTTAATAGTTTTAACAATGTTAATATTAATTTTTTAAAATTTTTTTAAATTAAGTTTTAAATTTTTGTGGAAGTAGTACATTGTCAAAATCCTGCAGCATCTCGAACATTTATTTATATCTGACGAGGCACATTATCATATGTGTGGCTATGTAAACAAACAAAACTCTCTTTACTGGTCTCAAGAGAATTGCAAAGAAATACACCAAATCCTCTTTATAGTGTGGGATGATGAAAATTTTATTGATGATGAATATGAAGAAAACACCACGATAGCTTCAGAACGTTATGTGAACATTATAAATTTTTTTCTTTTGGAGTTATGGCGTTCTCCTGAAAACATGTGGTTTCTAGAATGCTTGATTTTAAGGATTGGTGATCTCCAGTGGCCCCCGAGATCTGTGACTTAACGCCTTGAGATTTTTGGTTATGGGGGCTATTTAAAATCCAAGGTTTACATCAATAATCCGCAAAATATAGACAAATTAAAGGAAAATATTCAGAACAGAACAGAACAGACTATTGCTCCATTAATGTTGCATAATGCTATGCTAAATATGGTGTCTAGTAGAAGAATGTTCAAGAAGAGAAAGAAGGGCGTCATCTTTTAGACACATTTTTTAAATATTACGCTAGTTATTATTATTATGTTAGTTTACATTGTTATTAATAAATTTTTCAATTCCATATTTTAATTAAAATCGTTTTATACTTCGATATACCCTGTATTTTCTTGTAAAATATTACGCGC
>CAXKVY010012678.1:0-26521 GCA_964058915.1 Tetropium fuscum | reverse complement strand
TCGAAAATAATTTAGAATGGTAGAGAAAGATCTACCATTCTAATCTATTAAAGATCTACTCTGCTCCGGAAACCCACTCGACACTAATTTCAAAGAGATGTTCCAATTCAGTCCTGAGATTCGCTTAGGGGGTAGGTTGAAAAAGATTACCCTGTATATAATCAATATATCATCATAAAAATATGTAATGAGCACCATAAACGGTCATATAAATTACAATATGAGCCAAATCCTGCATTTTAAGATTAGTTATAAAACTTCCTCAAACTTCAAAGTCCTGTAGTCCTGAGTTGGTTAGCATGACATAAAATTATGTTTACCGCGGTGCATTTTGTAGGTAATTTTGACTACTTTCATTTCGAAAAGAACAAAATTTTCTGATTTCGGTGGCGTTTATGAGCTATAATCACAAAACTGAAGAAAGTGCCAAATTTCAAGCTTCTTCGCATACCAAAAGTTCTCCCCAGTGCTTTCGAGGTCGCAAACTTAGTTGTATGCTTCTCTTACTATACCAAACAATCCAAAAAAAATATTTTACCCTAATTAAGGTAAGTTGAACCCCACTCCGGCTACCTATATATTGGCCTATTTAAAAATAGAGATAATAAAGTGAATAAAAAAATAAAATGTTAAGAAATGATGGGGCTACAATTTAATTTCATATTTGATTGCGATATGTTAAAAGTACTGGTAAACCACACGGTGTGTTACAAAATTACGGAAAAAACACTTATTTTATGGCGCCCAGTATGAACCGAAAATTGTTTTATCAAAAACAAGAAGTATAGTAATATTCTCGAGATACAGACCTACAATGCAAAAAAAATCATTGACAACGGACGAGAAAAAGCAACAATAAAATTTCGGTAAATTTATAAGGGTGCGTTAAGTTTGCACAGGAGTTTATATTGATAATAATACTAATAATATATCTACCCCCCATTCTAACCACAATGGTTAACCCAGAAGTCAGACACTTGTGCGGGAGAAGAGGTAAAACTTTACCACCCTCAACCAGGTCCCTAATTTTTTATTGTTATTTTTGTATCAGTTTAAAATGTTTAATAAATAATTTTCTACATTTGGTGGTACTGCTTTGTGTTTCTTAATAGTTAGATGGATTGATAAAATATAGCTTTATTTTAATGGTTGGCATAGAAAAAGGTTGGCAACCTCGGACAAAAACTTCTAAAAAGTCTTCAAAAGAAAAGAATCTAATTTATTATTCCCCGCGAACACTGATCATATTTTAATGCAGTAGCCCATAATTTTCCTTTGATCCTGCAGGAATCCTGTCCCACAAGAAGGAACCTCTAATCCGTTCAGTGCAGCCCTGCGTGAAAAATTACCACTGCAAATTGGCTCGTTATTATCATTACCCATCCTCCGATTTGGTAAAATCTGATGTGCATACCTGAAGGGAGACAGTTCAGTGATGTGTTGCAAATCGCGAGGGGCGCTATTTCGCCTGGGACTGCTGTGGGGTGTTTCCGCGCTGGCCGCGCTCCTTGTCGCCTTTATCAGCGGCTCTTGGCTCTACACTAAAGAGCCTGTCATGCTGCCTAATTCTCAAGTCTCCACTTCCATCAGTTTTCGTATAGGATTATGGAAGGTTTGCTCGCACGTGAGAAGGGTCAACTCCACGATACGTAAGTGCTTACTTAGAGTTAATAGCTAGATAATAGAATACAACAATATCCATTTAGTGAACATGTTTAATATTAATTTGGCAGCGCACGAAGCTCATACATACAAGGCTAGTTATTGTTTTACTTTGTAAACTAAGCTCTCAGCTACCCTTATAATAACATGATTTCCATACAGTGGCTGATACAGCCTCCGAGACATTAATGGGACACCCTGTACATTGTAATAATATCCTTTCCAGGAACAAAAATTTATTAAAATAAATCATATATATATATATATATATATATATATATATATATATATATATATATATATATATATATATATATATATATATATATACAACCAAACTTATATGGAATCACCCGTTTTCTCCTCTTTGATCAAATTTAAAGAAAAGAGATATTGATAGAAAATAAATAGGTGTATGCAAACCACTTTTATTAAAACCATATCAAGAGTCGTACAGCGGTTTCGAGAAACACAGAGTTACGACAGGCGGCGAGGACAAGGAAGACCTCATGTTACGACAGCGATTCAAGATCGTTTTATTAGAGTTCGCGCTCTGCGAGAACGATTTGTTACCAGCGCAAACCTTCACAGGCACAGCTAAGTGCCGTCTATGATGTTGAAGTTAGTGCTAGACAGTAATAAGAATTTGAGTCTTCTTCTATACCACCATGCTAGATCTCTTCTATACCACCATGCTAGATATCACAACAGCAAAAAATTTTATGAACTATTTTTGTCAATTCCATGTGGCTTAATACAACGGACCCTGAATGCGTGAAACTTCAGCCTGAAAACTGCGGTTGGTATTTAGATAATTATTTAAAACCAACAGGATTTATTGCAAACCAAACGCCTATAACAATAGAAGATATTGTAAAAATGACAGAAAAAGAAAATTGTGATCTTCGGAATTTGAAGATCAAAATTTTACTTCCGAGGAATCGGATGCCTGTAATAAGGCCGTATGAGGTACTCAATATCAGTACACTCAATGGAATTTGATGTTTCTCCAAAAAATTCGTCCATAACTTGACTCGCATCTAAATTTCATCCTAAACGCATCTAAACTCCTTCATATATTACCGTTCAGATAGGGCAACTATGCAAATGGAGTTTTCACTGTTTTTACGAGTCATTTTTGTTGCATTGAAAGAACTGCAAAATCCCCAGCGGAAATTAGGACGCAACTTAACAGAATTAACTGTTGGTCAATGCCAAAGCCAGCTATTGTTATTTGGTGCTTTGTTATTTATTTAAAGGCCGTGAATCAGGTTGAATAGTTCATTCAGGGGGTCCACAATAAAGCGTCAAATAAATCGGGGCTAAAACAGCGAAGCTCACAATGCATGGCAAATCGAAAGCTGTCCAGCGCCACACAAATCAAGAGCCTGAATAGGATACTGAGATTATTGATATAGGAGTTTCATTATTCTAATGATCTGGGCTTAATAATTCTGTTATAGTCCAGAATGTCTTTAATAATAACTCCCTATTATTCTACTTTAACCTGACTGCACCCTGATTATAGTTAATTAAAATATAGGACGAGATTTAAGGACGATTAAAGGTGTAACTTTTCTTACATCAACGTTAATTGGTATCCGATTTTCATTTCAACCAAATCTCAAGTCATATTAATGGAGCATATATTAGAGAACCAAGAAGTAGGTGATTAGATTTGTGTTCAAAAGACAAATAATAGTGAAAACTTGAGATAAGAGAAGTGGCCCTAAGCTGGATACTTGGGGTGCGCTCGAAGTGACCAAGGTAGAGGCTTCTGGAGAGAGACAGACTAAAGTTGTGGAGTAATAAGAGAAAATAAACCTCCTCAGCAAGCGCACAGTCTGCTTCACTCCAGCAGAATCCGACCGCTTGACATTGTTATAGCATAGACTTCTCGAATATCATTCATGAAAAGTTAGATGAATCAGGGTCAGATGAATTAGCACTTCTTAAATTATGACAGATTTTCATCAACCTCCAAATATTGGATAAATAATAATAGAATGCGTCTTTGAATTTGAATTGGTAGACTTTAATCGGGTGACAAATAAGGACGATCCTCACATAAATTTTGTGGAAGCTGTAAGAAGTATGATTACTCCATTTACCATTTTTATGTAGCAATATTTTAGGGCATTGATAATATTCAATAAAGATCTGTAAAAGGATAAATATTTTATTGAGATAATAAAACAGGAAAAATAAAGCACAAAAATAAATGCTTGCTCATATTTAAAAGCCATAAAAATATGATTTCATAAATTGATAATATATATCATGAAAAATATGACAATCGAACTATATTTATCACAATTCAATATTCGCTGGTATTTATTTGTATACCTACATGTCGCAAGTGATAATTCTTACAGATTAGAAATTAATACGAAATCTATTGAGAAATAACCTGAACTATTAACAGAAATAATTTAGTTATTGTGCCTGACATAGTTACATCGTAAACGCGACATATTAACACACTTAAAATATGGCCACAATTGAGGTACTGTAGCATTTATTTAAATTATTCTTCTCTTCTCAGGAGTATTGAAGATGATCTCACTCACTAGCGGGAATCATTGCGAATACTCGTACGTTCATATATAATAATATCCAATTATGTTGATTTTTCCTAGGGATTTGTGTCCTCGTATGAACCTCTGTTGGACGGTAAAAATATTCATACTGGAATTGTGTATGAATATTTTAAATTTAACGTCATAAATATTTTTAATACCGACTAAGGGAAAGCAACGCCATGGACATCATGGCTATAGAAACATTGATGGTGTGTGCGGAAGATGAATAATTACATAAATCAGTGCTACAAGTGAGGCACGAGAAGTTCCTTACGTATGCGAACGTTTGTTCAGTTAAATACGAACACATGTCTACTGCCCCAACCATTGTATTCTCACAGCTCCTGATCGTTACCAGTGAATTATCTGAAACATGTAAATAGTAACTTCCTATCAAATTAGCAGGATTGAAGATGTAAAGCAAAAAGCCTGCAATACGGTTACAACTCACCACTCTTTATATAAGTCATTGTAATGCAAGCATACGTATCGTTCGCAGCTTTAGGCTCGGTGGCAAATTCAAAATCATCCCCTATAACATTCACGCTTTCGCTTATAGTTGAATTAGCACAATGTATTATTCGAACAAGCGATGTATTTGAGGTACATGACACACCATCTGCATCTGAGTTGCAGTAATAACACATTGACGGCTCAGCGTTACTATACCCTAAAAAGGTTACACAAATTAAAACCGATAACGTAAATATAAGAAATTACATACCGATGAGAGAGCACAGCAAAAAGCAGGAAATGAGCAGGTATAATTGCATCTTTTCGATATGAGTTATCACCGACAACTGCCATACATATAGGTAACACCTTAAAAATGTAGTTATCTTGAACAAACAAGCACGAGAGTTATCTTCTTTATCAAAGGATAAGAAACACATTTCGCGAAAGTGTAAACACAATATATGTGTAAAGGGATTTCACAATTATCGATATAAACCAGCGAGACCCAAAACCTGTGCCTGAAGCCCAGTCGCAGAAATTCTTACATAATGCTTACATAATAAGTAAAAAATGCCTACATAATTCAAAGCCACTTTTTCTTATCCAGACTTGTGATAGAGATTTAATCGTGTTAAATTACCATATAAATTTAATAAAACTTTTGTGTCTTGACTGATGAACATCATGGCTACAGAAACGTTGATGGATGCAGAAGATGAATAAAATCCCAGGCACGTGTGTTATCAAAGGCATCCCCACAAAGGTATCGCTTAGCAAATGAATAATTAGGAATTATTCAAAGAACTAATTATTTATCAACGAACAGATTCCGACGTTCCACTGAAAACACATGATATATAGATTCATATATAGAGAATCTGAAAACAACTATATAGGCTGCATGAAGACCGACAATCTCCCACAAGCGTAAATTACGGAAAACGTGTATGATATAGAATTAGATGTCCCAAGACAAAGTAAAAATAAAAAGTAGAAATATCAATTTTGTTATTCAAACTATCTTCTATATATGCATCTGCTACGGAGGCAGATTTCCACCCAACGTGATGTTTTATGGATGTAATGTTGCCCCCTGAATTGGCCAGAAGAGTTACAGAGCTTCTCCTGAAACAGTGACCTATGTAGCTCTTATAAATGTCTTTTCCAAGCCATTTTGCAATCAATCTGGGAATTTCTCCTATTTTATTTATCCCCACATGTTGGTTTATACATTTGCCTCTCGAATATTTCAAAAATAATATTACTTTTTGTATGAGGCGGCCGTAGTGCTCTATACATGCGGTATATCTCAATATAATCAGAATTTGAAACAGTAAACGTTCTTGCGCAATAGGTCCTCGTATCAGGTATTTTAACAATCAATATAGATCCAGCATCTTCAATGGCATCAATAGTTATATGTAATAATTCTCCATGGCGACAAGCACCGCTGATACCCAAAATTAAGACAACCTACAAATAAAAAATATTGAAATTACTACTAATCTTACAAAATTATGATTATATCTGTACCTTATAAAGTAAGTTTCGTCATCAGCATCTTGAATAAATTTATTGATATCATCCCTTAATAAACTTTTAGATTTCTTTCCTCGCTATCCGACGCTTTTGTTCTTAATGAGCGGGACCAATTTTGAAAACTTCCTTATATCAATATTTTCCTTAACATTCAATGTACTTTTCAACATTGAGTAGACACTCTATAACGTAGGAGGTTTTATAATTTTTGATTTTTCCTCAAAATAGCATATAAGTATATTTTTAGAAACCTTTTTTACATGTTTCTTGTCGCACCATTCACGAAATTGGTCATATATTTTCTAACATATTAGATACAATTGCATTTGCTTTCTCAGATATATCTGATGAGGTATCACTACCACTATCATAATCAACATCCATCTTCTTGATAATAACTTGAAATTGAAGCAACTACGAGCAAACACAGTCAAACACGCGGCGTGCTAACAAACCGTTTCTATAGTAACGCCTAACGACACAGAAAGACCACTGGATGCTGTGAAATTGTATTGGAAGTATTGATAACATTAAGGATTAAGGAACATGTATGGAAAAGAGACGTATTATTTAGTTATTCGGGACTTATTTTTTTCAGACAGGAAAAATTTTTGAATACGATTTTACTGAAAACATTGAATACTATTTTCAAGACAACAGTCGTTTAAAAGCGATAACTTAATGGGACAAAAAACTACCTCAAGATGTATTGGAAGTATTTATTTTTAATATATTTGAGACGATATAAATTCACATTAACAGTTGTACAAAAAATGTTGTTTGTATTTTGTGTATAAAATTCGTGTTTTCATGGCACTCATTTTACGCTCTTAATACAACAATAACTATAACTTTATCTGATCATCAGTTGTACTAATAACTAAGAAATAATTAGGACACAAACCTGGACACTTCCGGAGATTCTGACGTTTGGTAAGAAATAAAAACGTGGAGCCCATTTGAAATATGATTTTTATGCCACTCTCCACCTCCTGCCTGCATCGCCAAACCCTCGTCACCAAGTGTAATGTATGGGACTCGTTGAAAGCAACCAAATGAACCCAGTAACCTTAAAAAAAACCCAAGTACCAAGTTTGAAACAAATCGGTTCATAAATTCGATAGTCCGCCATTTTTGATTCGCCATTTTGATTTTTTAAGTTTGAGTCAAAAATTGCCTTGAGTTACTTTAAACACCGCAAAGTTTCAAGTTTGAGACAAATCGATTCATCAATAGCATAGTCTCGGGACGTAATTGAAAAAGCTGTTGCAAGATTTGAAATAAACATATAAACAAGCAAACAACCAAATATACGAAGTCAAGCTAAATAAAACCGTTTAAAAACATACTCTACAATGAAGGAAACACAAGACCACATTCCGGCAATCAGGAAGCAAGATGTAAGGACGGATAAGATAACGAAATGGACGAAATTTCTGAGTACTACCTACCTATCCAACGTCTCTCGCCCTTTCCCAATACAGATATCGCGGAAAGAAGAACAAACCGTTATATAATTCTTGATGCACCAATCCAAATCCCTACCAAAGCTATAAAAACATCCCAAATTAAACACATGATTGAGAGAAATATTGTTCCTAAAAAGCCCAGGGCGAGACCTGGACTGGACATTCTAAGTAAAACAATTACCTGAAAAAGCTTTAATTGGGTTAACTCATTTCTATGTGATGCTTACAATAAGGCACTATCCAATGGAAGGTAGAATCATCTTGATTTCTTCTTCTACCAGAGCATCAGTTTGGATTTAGCAACCGACATCCAACTTAACTGAACACGTACATAGATTGAAATAGACAGTTATAAAAACAGGATAAGGAACAACAAAAAAATACCATTTCAACAAGGCGTGAAACTGGGTATGCACTGTCTGTGCTGCTTGTACTTATCTACTATAATATTGGATGCAAAAAAAATCCCGAGAAAAATGCGAGTATGCATATAAATGTTCTATTTATCGCACGATCTATCGCACGAATAAAAGTACGAGTTCATTCTCAGAAAATGGTATAATGGCATACTTTAGAGCTTTGTTCAAAGATGAAATCTTCAACGTTATGGGCCAATTACTCAAGTGAACCCTTGCAATTAAACACGATGTAGCTTCAGATAAAGAATATTAATTTAGTGATTAAGATACTTACAGAACTTGAATTTCTACTCCGATTACACATTGTATTGTTCTTTATCTAAATAATAGCATAATCGAATGACATACTGATCGTATCAAGAGAGGACAAAAATAAATCGAAAGAGCACTAAATACGAGAGTCAAAAAAGAGAGAGAACAATTATAATAATAAAGAATAAAATTGTTTTATCCAATTGTAACAGATTAAAATGACTATTAAACATCATAACAAGTGTCACAATTAGTACGATTATATTATGATGTTAAGAGAATAAGTGATACTTTATGTTCTAAGCATGGAGAATTTGTCTGACGAAAGTAGAATAAATTTAAAACTCCACAATAATTGAAATATGATGTTTACGATATCTATTGACTGTTTATACGTATTGACGAATGTTAATACGTGAAGCGTTTGATTTCATATGTTAAACATTTGTGATAATTTTCCTCTTTGATCATTGATGCCAAAGACCGATTTGTTAACTAGGCTTTCGAAATTCGTCTCTTAATAAACATAGGTACAACATATATACAGGAACGAATGCCTTTGTACTACTATTTGTTTTACCTCAAAGGAAGGGAATGGAAAATACGGATGTGGAGAATAAGGAAACTAATGAAAAGAATAAACACACCGCCCCGAAAAAGATATAGAACATTTTGGAAAGGAAAAAATACATTTTATATCCGGTATAACATGAAAGTCATTAAGATCTGAGAAAACAAGAGTTCATATTTCATATTCCGCTTTCGTAGGATATTTAGGAGATATCGCACCAGCTCACATCGATACATTGTTCTTTTTTAAATAGTTTCAAATGAAATGATGCCTGTACATTATCTATATATATATATATATATATATATATATATATATATATATATATATATATATATATATATATATATATATATATATATATATATAACTCGAGGGAACATTAACTCCTATCAGTCCTTTTCAATAAAACAAGACTTGCTTCGAATTGAATTTTACTATTCTACATGGAAACCGTGGATACTCGTACCATATTTGCATCATAAACGGCAAGATGCTGTTAAAATTACCGTCCCAATTGTACTTAGTTGGCAGTATAACTTTCATTACTATCTTTCATTTCCAAATAAATAAAATTAATTTTAATAAGTAAGCCTATTCACATTCGTAAGACTTGGTATGCAAATTTTTCTTTTTTACGTTGCGTTGGCACCACAGGAAAATGATTTATTATAAACCATTATCACTGCCAGCAAGTTTATCGAGCTGAAGTAAGATTTATTAGCTATTACTTGGTATTAACTTGGGTGGAATTTTACGAGATAATAGAAGGTTGTTTGGTGGTGAATTTTTATTTAAGTATTCTTGATACTCGCTATTGGTATTTGTTATCACTGCTATTTAATATAATTATTAAATGATTAAAATATCATATTGAATATCCGCTTCTTCGATTGTTCAATAATTAATAGCTGCAACGAATATATCCATTACCCGTCGTTGTGAGTTTTATTAGCGGCATCATTACTTACCATGAAAAGAAAACTATTATAATAATTAGTACCGAGTAAAATTAGTAGCATGAAAAAAGAAACTGAAAATAAACATAGAAAACGCATTTTCAGTTTCGCAGCACAGAAAATAACTGAATGACTATTATATACACGTCAGTCATTCATTCATCGGGTAATAAATTATAACAACTTTTAGGCAATCTAAAGGATAAAATTGATACAAATCAAAGGTCGTTGATTTAAGAAATTAGTTGTAATTATTGTAATAAAAAATATCTTGGACATATGGCTTATCTAAAATATAGAAGAGCGGACAAGTCTTATTGTAGCCCAACATGCTTTTGAGAACAATCACAAATTAGGTATTGATAACTTATAAAATTATAAAAACTTATATTATATGAACCATTAGATTTTAAATCCAAATTTACTCTACGAAAACCTTGCGGAAACTGAAAAATTTTGGCAAAGATCGCGGCTCTAGCCCTCGTTGGAGGTGGGGTATCTTAAAAGAGAGATGTTGCCCTCTCTTCCCCTTATTAAATTAAATAGCATGGATACACGTGGTGAGATTTTTCGAGGGTTCAGTGTTTGTGGTGGTGCTATTATTTTTATGAGTTGAAGCTCTCATCCTTTTAAATAAAGGGATTATTAACCCGGACATATTTTGGACGTTCCAGTTTTGGCGTGTATGGTTTCTCTTTCGGAGACGCGCTTCTTAGGTCCTGGAATTCCAAGCCGCTTCAGCGGGGTATATCACATCCTTCACACCACGATAGATACATCTTCGTTTCATGTTGTGTATAATAGTTCACACGTACCATCCTCTGCCGCTATCCACAACCACCATATTGGGGTGCAATTGAGAGGAGATATGAACTACATTAATTATTAAATATTATATTAAAATGATAGAATAGGGAATTAGGGCAAGACAACGGCTTTGTGTTATGACAGAGTTATCAATCAATGTTATTTCAAACCATATGCATTGGTATGGTAAACCACGATGTTCTTTTTTGCTGCATTTTCTGTAGAGGCTCGGGAGAAAATTCGTATAGAATTCAGCGGGATATTTGCGACCCTGAATTATTTATCTGGTTACTTATAGAAAGAGGTTCGCAAAATCGACAAATATGTCTATGTTTTCCATGTAAATGTCTTATAAAATGTTTTATCATATCCTGCTTTGTAATTAAATAGCATTAGCTTACCGATAAGATTGTCAAACTATATACAAGGTAAATAAGATCACATTTCATTGGCGGTTCTTTCACCCCTTTTTACTAAACATAGGCAGTTTCCGATAGGTTTTTATGAGTAAATTCGGGTTGAAAAATCATCCCTATGTAGTAGCCGTTCATTATATTTGTTTGTAAATTCGTGTAACGCATCTGGTTTAGCTAGTTGAAAAGTTGAAAAGTTGAAAAAATTATACCTTATTTTGTATAAATATTTTGCTGTTTAATAACTTATTCTGTGACATTTTAAATATATTCTGTTCCGATGTTAATTGAAGTAATAACTTAGTAAATTAAAGCCTGCAATATATCATCATACCCAGTACGCAAATCTAAATGGGTTAAATAAAGCGCCAAATAAAGGATTAAAACAGAACTCAGACTACCTGTGACTAAGTGAATATTTGTAATTATGACTAGGTACATCAATTAATGCACCTGCGCGAATCCCAGAACTATGTTATTATGTATATGTTTATATGAACCGCCAACCAAAAAGCTCCATTTCCATCCAAATATCGTCCAACATGATAAAACTCCAGTGGTTCGGATGAAGTACAGCGTTATCCCTATAATGCTTGAATAATACAAAGATAAAATATGTGACATATTTTATATAAAACTAGTCCAATTATAAGTGACAGTTATGTGTCTATTAGATTGTATGAAAGAACATATTTTTTATATGTTCAAGTTGTCAAGTCGTCACTTTCGCTCACAATATTTATCACTCAGTTTTTTATCTGTTCTTCGTATACCCATCCGGGGTAGCACAAAAAGGAATGCCGGCAAAGCAGAAGGTCTCAGTCGGTCTCCTCCTGCCTATCGGCGGAACAGCTCTGGCTGCCGAACAACACCTATGGAAATAAAAGTAGAGCCAAGAGGCGTATCTCGTGACGTTTTGATTTATTACTGAAACTTCAATTTAAAGTCTCCCGATAGCGTACCTATATCAAGCAGTTAATAATGTTTGTTTCTAACCAATACACGGCAGCCGACAGTCTAAGGGGCTGTATCGTGTAGGTCGTAATATAGTTGGGATCGGATCTGAAAGTAATTTAAGTGAGTTACACGTATTGCTATAATTAATTTACATCATCACTCGAACTAGATCTAAGAAATTATTTGATCGGATAAAGGATAAAGAAAATCTAAAAAAAATGAGAGAATTGCTCCTACAATGTAATAGAAGTTCCACAGGGCCTCTACTATTTTTGCTGGAGGCATTAAGATATTTTTTATTTAAGTGATTGGTGTTATGAATAAATTAGATCTGAATACTGAAATGTACTTAATCGTATTTATGATGTTCCGGACTTGGGTGAACGTAACTTTCGATGTCAAATTAACCTTTTCTAATAGCATAACAAATATTACCAAGATAGATTTGAAAGCATTAAGTTTCGTTATTCGCAATGGCCAAGTTATTCGCAATGGCCACATTTGTTTCTATTGAAACCATTTTAACAAAATGAGAAGATCCATGTCGGTTATTTTCACTTACATAGCCGTTAAAATGCATTAATCTTTTTTTTAAAAGTAGGTAAGTACTTTAGAAATTCCAAGAAGGTGTCCAAGTCTTGGTCATTTATCTATACATCTTTGTAGTTTAAATTTTTTCTGGAGGTTAAAGGTGCCTTGTTACAGTTCAAATCTCAAACGTAAATCAAAACCCGGTGTTGAGTAATTTTTACCAAAACCTAGAAGGAGTACACAAAGCTTTATCTGGAACCCAATTACCCCAGGCATTACCCCAGGCAGACATTACCCCAGGAAATAATATTAGCAGTAGGTACTTACATAAAACGTACGTAGCAGCTAACTACCAAGATATTGCCACAAAAAGATCATAATTGTATTGTTTTGAGAAATAAGGAATTAAGTAGGCCTAGAAGAGTTTTTTAATGGGATTTTCTCTTCGTATATGCAGATAATAGGCAATCCCACAGTAATCTCCTAAAATATGGATATTATCCATGTAGATATCTAGAAAATGTATTCATGTACATACATACAATGTACATGTACATTCATGTAAAATGTTTTATTAGGTCTTGCTTTGTAATGATGTCATTAGCTTACGTGTATAGAATTTTCTTAAATCATGTACAGGGTAAAGTAGTAAGTAGTAAATCATGTACAGGGTAAAGTAAATCATGTAATCGGTCGAGGTTTTACCTCAGTTAAGTAGGTATCTCAGTTTACCTCAGTTGTTATATTTTACCTCTTTTAAGATACCCCACCTCCAACTAGGGCTAGAGCCGCGATCTTTGCCAAAATTATTCAGTTTCCGCCAGGTTTTCATAGAGTAAATTGGGATTTAAAATCGAATGGTTTATATAATATAAGTTTTTATAATTTTCTAAGTTAGCAATATCTATTTTGTGATTGTTCTCAAGAGCATGTTGGCTACAATAAGACCTGTCCGCTCTTCCATATTTCAGATGAGCCATATGTTCTCTAAATCTTGTATTAATTGATCGTATTGTTTGCCCAAGATATTTTTTATTACAATAATTACAACTAATTTCTTAAATCAACGACCTTTGTATATATATATATATATATATATATATATATATATATATATATATATATATATATATATATATATATATATATATATATATATATATATATATATATATATATATATATATATATATATATATATATATATATATATATATATATATATATATATATATATATATATATATATATATATATATATATATATATATATATATATATATATATATATATATATATATATATATATATATATATATATATATATATATATATATATATATATATATAAATATATATATATATATATATATATATATATATATATATATATATATATATATATATATATATATATATATCCATAGTACATCTTTAAATATATTTTCGAAAAAGTAATAGTTTCCAATAAAATTGCGAAAAACAAAAAAAGTGCAACTTTGGGGGCGGTTTTGGGGTGGTTTTTCACGGAAACCCCGGGCCTTCATCCTATATTTGTTGCTAGCCCCTAAATGTACTCATTTCCAGTAGAGGCCAAACATTAACACTCATAGTAACTCATAGCCCATTTTTATATGGGAATACCTGCTAAACGTTGCTGGAAGTCTAGATAAAACGACTGCTTGATTTGAATTACCTATATTATTAAACGATGCGGATGTGTCAAAGTTGGTTTAAGATACTCAGTTTTGTGTACAAACTGTCACTGGCAAGGCTGTTTTAATAAACAAAATACTTTTAGTGGAATGTGCATACAGGGAAGACCCCTTAAAAAACTCGGCGGGAAAGCTACCTCTTAGGTGGTGTGGAAACGAGTGTTGGTGTAAAGATTGTAATTCTTTATATAAAAAAAATAACTAAAAGAAATATAATCACTATACTAAAATAACAAGTCGGGAGTCTGCTTTCTACTACATACTCGGTTTTAGCCATTTGCGTATTTTTAACTACCCTGTTACTTTACGCGTTAATAACTCGAAAGGTGATATAAATTCATTTATAACTCATATAATATTTTTAAGAGAATATTTTATAAGGAATATTTTCTGACACTTACAAATTTGTCGTAGAATGACGCGTTTAATAAATATTGGAAAAAAACCAGCGCCGTGTCATTATTGGGGCTGAAAATGGGGTGAGGCAAACCCCTCGGTGGTGGGGACTTTTTATATCTTGAATGCTACCCCAATAAACAACCGACGCTGAAAATATTATTTAGTTATAATTTATTTCTTCTATGTAGCCATTTTCTTTACCGTCTACTATTAACACGCATGTAACAGACTCCGCGAAGTGAAATCACCCCGAGCAAATTCTCCTGCAACAGGACTCCACGACATCAAATTCGGTCTGCTGGCGCAATAACAAGCTTACGAGCTCGACCGGCGATAAGATTGCGGGGCAAACAGAGGTCCGACGGTTTGTAATTAGCTTAATTTGCTGGATGTACGCTGATCACATAAATAATTCATATTAATTTCCAGTCGCTACGGAGCGCCATGTTACAATGCAGCTTCCCACCGGGAAACTATTTACCAACTACCATTAAGATCGAATGTAACGATAATAACTACAACGAGTACCAAACGGGCCTGTCATGAGTGCGCATATTTATGGTATTAACTTCCTTCTGGTGCATTGTTACAATAATAATTTACAATGTCGCATAGTTTTCGCCACAGAAGTCGCATTCTAGAGAGTGCAGGGCAAGAGAATGCCAAGAAGATGTTCACCCTCGAAACATTTTTAGAGAAATAGATAATAACAATAACTCATGTCTTAACCACCCCACCCTAATTAAAAATTATCAAATATCTTGACCGTATTGAAAATACTACATGCAACAATAATGCTCTCGGAGTCCTATTTTAATTAGTTGTGGCTATATTGTGGTATTTTCAGTATTTGCATTAGGTATCATTAGGGATTAGTGATAAAATGAAAAAATAAAATTTACAGTAATAATACCACATCAATATAATAATTTGACTATTCAACTGACATGCTTTTGTGCCAGTATCGTGCGTAATTGAATTTTACGATTGCCATATGAAATGTAGCGTGGAATAGATGAATGAACATAAATAATATTTTAATTTTTCTTCTTCTTGAGATTGCATTTTTATATATTCCGACTATTTACGCAGATGTTTAGAGGAAATATCAGTATTCTTTGCAAGTAGTTTGAAAGTAAATAGTCGAGAATGATACAAAAACAGGAATAAATAAGATATCGTTGCAGATATCGAGCAAGTTGCAGACATATTAGAATATTTCTTTTGTGAATACCTACCTACTTAGACAGGGTGGTCCGGGTGTTAACGGCAGGACTTTACCAGACGAGAAATTATCGAAAAATAATGGTATTTTCTTACATAAAGTATGGTCGAATTCGGCTTCCTTTACTAAGAACCAGTACATTTCATCGTAAAATTACAAAGTTCAAAAAAGTTAAAAATTGCGAAAAACTTAAAATACAATAAAATATAGGAAACAGTTTCTGAAATCGTGAAAATGGAGTATTACATAACATAGCCACCCTGACGTTAGCCCTGATGATAGCCCTGATGTTAGTCAGCGACAAGAATCTGAAGAATAAGACGACTCTCATAAAAACCGTCCTGCGCCCACAGCTGACCTAGGCATCCACCGCATGGGGATATGCAGCGAAGACGCACCTCATGAGGATCCAAGCAGTAGAAGGCCCTTCGGACCGCAGTAGGCGCCCCATAGTATGTGACCAACGAGGTCATCCGTAGGGACCTGGAGTACAAGATGGACACGGAGGTGATCGAGGACCATACCAAGAAGCTCTACGTCATCGCAGTAGACCACGGGAACCCGCTGTGTCGGCTAGCTACAAACTACGATCCAAAGGAAACCTCACAAGCGGCCAAAGACTCGATTGATGCGAGAAGAGGCAGACGACACCGAAGAAAAGAACAGGACCAAAGAAAACGAATGGAGAAGACACCAAAACAGCCCAATCCAGTGGACGGCGAGGCCGATGGGGCCCGTCAGCCAGGACCGAGGGAGGCTGCGCAACTTCACGTGACACTGATCATACGCGCGGCCTACCCCTTACGAGGCGGTCTCGGCCTACATAGATATTAGGGGTAAATAGCGATGGTACCGCTCGGCCCGTAAGAATATTGGCGCTCCGTGACCTCGACAGATTCTGTCGCTGGCCGATTCATTTTCCGTGAGACGGGTCCCATATACACCCGCCCAGTAGTATTTTCAATACTCCTACTAAAATATTTCTTTCTTTATAAATTATCTTGGGAATCATCGTCAAGGGGTTTGTTTGAGTAATATATATTTGTTGTATAATCATGTTAAACGAGGAGTTCCCCAAGGTAGTATATTAGGTCCATTAATTTTACACACAATTAAATCATTAGCAAATTCTTCAGTGCGCTGACGATACTCATCTTTATTTGTAGTTTACCTGGCAAGATGTAACGGTAAACTATGAACAATGAAATACTAATGAAATAGTGTAACAACAAATGCCTATTAAAATATGTTTTCCCCTTGCAAAAACTGCTTAAGATAAATTTTCTACATTATGTTCAGAGATTTTGAACTTTTATTCAAAGTATGCTAAAAGCATTTTTTCACTGAACTTGTCACTAACATTTTTCAGATCACACCATTTTCCAAATGTCACTTTTATCATAAATAACCATCAGAAGTAAATTTACTCGTCATTAATTTCCACCTCTTCACTTCCTACAACTGAAATACTTAAATGAAGAAACTACTAAACTAAATACAATTATTTTCTAAATTATTTTATTCGTGTACAAGGTAACATCTATATATACATTCTTCATTCTTCTAATTGGTTAGGTTATTCGCATATATTTAACTATGTTTTTCATTTTAAAACTTTCGATGGTATTTCTAGCCGAATACTTTAGCAAAAATACTCAATATGACCACTGCTAGTGACAGGTGTATATTTGAAGAGGAGTTGCACAAGTCAGTCGTGCACGATCTGCATCTAAAGTCAGTTATATTCAAAGACGGTTCATCAACTAACTCCGAGCCCATATAGGAGCAATAACTGATGTTGTTGTATTCCTCATATTCACAACCTCGTACACTCACAAGGGCACCTGTGAATAAAACAGCATACATTATCAGGCATCACAAATGAAATGGTCTCCCTAAGCTCCAAGAGTCTTATTCAACTTTGATTTACATTTATCTTTATCACTGTCACTCACCCTGCTGGAAATAAATGTCTTATTATTATTACTTCATATGATATAGATTAAACATTACCCGAGAACCGTTATAAAATGAATCGGGGCCATAAAATCCATCTTTATCCAATTACGACTTTAAGAATTTCTTGAACATCGCATTCGTTATTTTGCGTGGAATAATTGCTTTATTTTGAATGCAGAGCATTTTAAACCACTAAATATCATTAATGTATGTGTGAAAAAGTAATGGTCCAAGCTATGACCCTTGAGGGACACATGATGAATTATTGAATTAATAATCCACGCATTCTAAAAAAGTGGTGACAAATTCCTACCTGGATAAAAAACATATGGGTGTATAGCAAATGAAATTTAAATATAAGTTTCTATTTCTTTCAATCTCGCGCCTGAATGGCGCGAGATTGAACTTCAGCTAAAAAATTCGCAAAGTTGAAAAGAACGTTTTTTTTTTGTAAATAACTAAAAAACTATGGCTCCTATCGAGAAAAGTTATGTGAAGACGTTGTAGATATTTACAAAAATATATCAAAATGCGTCTATAATGCAAAGCCCTCATTTAACTTTTCTCGATATGAGCTATAGTTTTTTTAGTTGTTTACAGAAAACCGTTTTGAACCGAAAACTTTGCGATTTTTTTAGGTTAAGTTCGCCATTCAGGCTCGAGTTGAAAGACATAGAAACTCGTATTTAAATTTTATTTCCTCTGCTAATTTAACATTAGTCCGTGACAGAATGCTTGGACTAAAAGTGGATAAAGGACTCTAAAGAACGCCCCCAA
The DNA here is from genome assembly GCA_964058915.1 of Tetropium fuscum. Taxonomy (NCBI): domain Eukaryota; kingdom Metazoa; phylum Arthropoda; class Insecta; order Coleoptera; family Cerambycidae; genus Tetropium; species Tetropium fuscum. The sequence continues at coordinate 7,829 of CAXKVY010012678.1, read as the reverse complement.
GTGGGGGCTGTTCAAGTTGCTTTCATTTGAATATTAAAATTATGAAGTACCAACCTGCATTGTCAATATACGAGAAGTGAATGCAAACAGTACGGTTGCTGGTTTGTGCGAATTTGGACACATCGGTGGCAGAATGAACCTCGCTTTTCGCGTACGGTTCGACTAAAGAGAAATTCGAACAGTGCTGTTGTTGCAAGTCAGTTGAATTAAATGGATCGTTGCATGCCTGTCCTTCGATGTACGTTCTGCAAAAATGGCACTGGGATACGTGTCCATGTACGAGAGCTAAAGAAGGATAATATTATACTCCCTGCGCAAAAATAAATCTTAAATCTTACCGTATTGTACCAGGATCAACACAACAACAACAGCAACTGATTTGAAGAAGAGGCTCATATTTTCAACTATCTTGCACGGCGCAACCAGAAGGTACTGAGTACTGAAAATTGCTGCTACCGAAAATATATGATAAAACTTTTCTGATATCGATACGGTACCCAATTAATAGCATGTTTTTGTAATAATTAACATTATCTTTTTATAAGCACAATAAAATTAAAATAGCACCATAAGTTTTGTCTATTAGTAAGCTGTCTTGACATTATTTATAAGCCATAACACTTTCTCGTCAACGGTGTTCTGGAAACTATCACATGGAAAACGTGATTTTTCCATAATTGATATATTTACCAATAATCGCACATATTTTATGATAAGCAAAAGAGGCCTAAAACTTAAAACGCATTTAGCACTTTAATATATACTTTTAGATGCCAAGATATTGTGTTAATGCACATGTAAATATAACAATTACGGTACTCATGGCTAATAATAAATGAAGCTATCTGATCGTAAAAATTGAGACATTAATGATGTGCTGCAATTAAGGAATAAAATTAATTAATCGCAGTATTAAAGTGAATTTTATCATCAATTTCGGATGATTAAAGTATTAACTGTTTTTCAATAACGTGGCCATGTTCGTCAAGTTGTTGTGTTGACAATATCAGCCTTGATTATGTATGTAATTAATTTTAAAAATACATTACAATGCAGCCTGCACATTCTTCTGATTTGACGCCTCTTAATTACTACTGACTTAGACAGATCAATACGTAATCGAAGAATATTGATCAATATATGTAGTTTTATTTCCGCAGGTATTAAAATAAAAAATGAGAACCATTTCCCGATATTTTAAGGTATCCTGTAATATCATTTATTTTTATTAATATACATTATAGAACATTTAGACAATTTAGCAAAGTAGCCTGTGGACCAACTGATTTTCTTACTGTCCATCTCACTGTTTAAAAACAAAGTAAGTAATGGATTTTTATCGGTAGATATAATTGTCATTTCTTATACAGGGTGCCTGGGGAAACATTTGATAAGCATGTGTCACAAAAAGTCTGTAAATTTAAATAAGCTTGTATAATTATTGTATTTAAATAAAACCTTGATAATTAAAATGAACAATAATTTTTAAATTTTCAATCTATGAAGGGAAACCTTAGACAAATATCTCGAAACGGTTTTTTATTTTTCTTGAACGGATGAGTATTATCGTAATTACAATTTCGTTGTAATTACACGCTAAATCCCTATATAAAACATTTGAAGAACCTGCGGTAATAACTGATGAACTGGTGAGCTAAGTATTGTAACAATCAAGTCACCACCGGATTACCTTTGGTAATGGAATTTCTTCAATTTGGTCTTAGCTGCCGGCAAACTCATCTACAAGCACCAAATTTACATTTGTAAGGCCATTCTAAGAGATTTGACCCAGAGGGCAAGCCTAATATTTGATTAAGAGTCAAGATGGAGGCTATTTCTCAAAATGGCGGTTCATAATCTAGTACATCTTATTTTGATCGGTTATAAACGATCTATAGGTGTTTATCTATTTTAAAAGATATATTTACTTTAGTACAAACCCCCGTATATTCAGAAATAAATGAGAGATCAAAAAAACGGCTATATTTGTTTTTTTTTAATTGGTTCATAGGCTCCCCTGGTCTACAAATTTTATCTCGATTTCGACTCGTTTTGGGGGTTAGTTTACACCCCGTATAATACTTTTTTGAGCACGATACAAACATGATATTCAGGCCATCATTTATTACCAATTAAATTTCCAAAAACGTCCTGAAAACAGTATTTTGATATTCCATATTATTCAGAAAATATATGCATCCAAAATTACATTAAAATTTTGAATTATTCCAACCTATTGGCCAGCAATTTAGTTTAGTTTAGAAATAATGACATAAAACTTGAGTAAAATTTGGAGTGCGCCACTATTTATGTCCTTCAGTGTATATTATGTAACATAGTTTTATTTTAATTTCAGATGTTCCGTCCCCAACATGCTCGTTGCTGAAGTACAATGACTGGCAGAAGATCCAGAGTTTGGATCTGGGCGTGTGGACCAGCCTGGATCTCGCTCAAGTCTTCATATACCGGATGAGGTTAGATTATAATGTCGAGAAGGTTTATTAGACCTTAATCAACTTCGTAACTCCCATTTATACGAACATTATCTAGCATCTAAATTGATGTTCCAAGACACTCTAATTATAACTGATGCTGTGCCTTGTATCTCTCCGGTGCGAATTTAATTACAAAGTGGAAGTACCGGAAATGTTACTACAGTTTACGGCGCAAGTGTGGGCGCAATTTAAATTTATTATACATTGTGCAATTGGTGGAATTTCTACATTCCTCGGGGTCATTTATCACATACAGAATCCTTGGAGATAATATCAAATCAGGTCATGTCGGAGTAGTAGTATTATGTGATAAGTTTCAAATATGGTCTATTCCACACGGGCGAAAATTGCGGAATAGCCATTAGTCGAAGCATTCTGTCACGGACCAATGTTAAATGTGCAGAAATTCCTACCTGTGGATAAAAATAATATAGCACGTATAGGAAAAAAAATTAAATATGAGTTTCTATTTCTTGCAACTCACAATAGTAGAGTATGTGAAAGCAAAAAATAAGTGATAAAAAATTGCTATGTCCAGTTGTATTGGGAATTAAGAAACCAAACTGGAATCCTTTTATTGTCAATGTTTAAGGAACTCCCAGGTTAAATTTCAAGTTAATCCGTTAATCCAACCTCCCCCCTCCTCCCAATAGATTTTTCAACCGATATAGCTGAAATTGGACTGAAGATTTTGAGGGCATAAGGCCTATGCCTCAAAACTGCCCTCCAAATTTCAAGTTAAAATATTAATTAGTTTCCGAGAAATTCGAGTTTAAGTCAATTTTTTAGCTAATTTTCAAATTTAGATATCTCATGTCCTTTTTATTCGATTGACCTCTACTGGCTTCAAAATGTAGGTATTTGCATACATTTTCACGTGGAAACCATCGTTTTTTTACTGCATTAGCAATATGATACAATTTTAGGTGATAAAGGTCACGTCATTTTATTATCGATCAGTATACTTAAAATATTCTTACTTAATAAGTACTGTTACTTAATAAGTATTATTAAGTAGGTAACGCTGCTCTTTTTAAAAAATTATAAAAAATGTATCAATAATGGAAGCAGATTTACAGATTTGCATATTGTGTCCTGATGAACCGTAGCCAATCTTTGAAGATCGTTGTACAGTAAAGCAGGAGGGTTTGAAAAAAATTCGCTCTATCAGTCGACAAGTCGACAAGTAAACGGCGATAATAAGCTTCGATTGTTGCCAACATCCTTGACGGAAACGGATTTTCATTTTATGTAAAAAAAAAAAAGTACTGTATATAATATATATATATATATATATATATATATATATATATATATATATATATATATATATATATATATATATATATATATATATATATATATATATATATATATATATATATATTCGCTCTGCGAGAACGATTTGTTACCAGCACAAACCTTCAGGCACAGCTAAGTGCCGTACATGATGTTGAAGTTAGTGCTAAGACAGTAATAAGAATACTCAAAGAAAGTAATCTTCATATACGAATTCCAGCTACAGGACCCACTCTTAATGCAGAGCACAGAAGAGCTAGGTTACAATTTGCTAGGGAGCATTTAGAGTGGACTATTGAAGGCTGGGGAAGAGTGCTATTTACTGATGAATCTAGGTTTTGCCTCTACAGTTCTGATTGTCGACAAAGAGTTATAAGAAGACCAAATGAACGTTACGCACAATGTAACATACGTCAAACTACTCTCTTCAATGGAGGTTCCGTGATGGTGTGAGGAGGAATTTCATTAAATGCACGTACAGAATCGTTACCAATACATGGAGGTGCACTAAATAGCGAAAGGTACATTAGAGAGATTTTATCAGAACATGTTGTCCCATTCGCACCTTGCATCGGTGACAATTTCTTGTTAATGCAAGACAATGCAAGACCTCATGATGCTCATATTGTCGATGAGTATCTCGAAATTGGCCAGCCCGAAGTCCTGATATCAATCCTATTGAACATATATGAAATGTTCTCGGTAGGCAGTTTAGAATACGATGAATCTGTCGTATACCTGAGATAGATATGTACAATAGATTACTTTTAGATAGAAGGCAATATAATAGATTACTTTTGCCAATAAGCTGTTTTAAATAACATTTTAGTATTAAAATGAATCAGATTCGTAGAAATTGTCAAATTATATGAACATCTCTTAAAGTATTCAAAGACTTCACGTGGATTTAACAGTAAGCTTGGCAAACGTGCCGTTCGGGAGAAGAAGACGGACGACAAGGATGGAACGATCTTGGATCTGCCAAAAACAATTCTGTATCTCGTATTAAAATGTCTGTGGAAATGGCAGTTGGAAATGGAATCAATTACTGGTATTTTTTCATAAATTGAGCCCTATGTTTCACAACCGTTAATGTTAAATATCGATATTTTCGATAAAAAAATACTACAATAAGTGCGGACTGAATAAGCGAGCGGACGCGCAGCATAGCTGCTGGGGTGGGGGACTTCCTCCACTCCAGCAGCTACGCTGCTAATTGCCGCGCGCTTGCAATGAAAACTGCTTCCGCGCATTCGAAATGACTCGCGCTAGTAAAATCTTCAGTATCTCGGCTTCCATATCAGCTATAATAAATTATTTTGTACTTAATCTGTGATAGCTGGATGAGATAGACACGAATATCATATTTATGTTTGCCTTAGAAGCCAAATAGAGCCGTGAATACATATATTTCTTCTGTCTGTGTTGTCATCGAACTCCAACTAAACGGCTGTACTGATTTTTATGATGATTCGAGAATGGTTTGCATTTTTATGAGGATTCGAGAATTATGATGTTGATTCGAAAATGGTTTTCAGCTTCACACAAGATATATTTTGTTATTAATTTAAAAATCTATAAATGGGTTAAATTAGGGATCACAACCGGCGCATTCGCCATTTATTCTGGTGAGGGTGAGGATTCCCCGTTATATCTTCGGAATCCAAGGTCCAATGCCAATAAAACTAAAATGGGAAAAAACTGCTATAACTGCCATTTCCGAATAAAAATTGAGAATGTTATTAAAACAAAACATGTCAACCAAAAGTGCAATGTGTTCAAATTAATTTTCTGATCCCTAAAATAAAAATATTCGATACAAATGTTCCATAGGATGATAGCGCACCTCTTCACGAACAAAATGGGCGCTTACTCAATGCCTAGCATGAGCCCCCGAGAAGATATACCGAATTTAAGAGACCATATTTTTCTCAAAAAATCGATATATCTCGATAAATAAAAACTTATTCTTGTCATGGGCTATATTTACCCTAAGTAACAAGTATGGGAACGTGATAACCCGATTTTAGCGGTATTTTCCATATAATTCGAAAGGTATGAAAATATCGAAAATTATTATAAACGCATTTTCATAATTTTTTTTATATCTACAGCTTTCTCATTTAACTTCTCGGTAGGAGCTATAGTTTTTTAGTTATTTACAAAAAACCGTTTTTTGCAACTTTTCGAATTTCGCCATTCAGTTGTGTGTTGAAAGAAATAGAAACTCATTTATTTTTTTCCTATACGACCATATTTTTTATCCAGGTAGGAATTTATGTCACCACTCGTCTAGAATGCTAGAATGATACTTTTTTTTATTTCTATACCATGGCGTTCACGATAAGTCGCTCGGATATATCCAACAATAAAAATAATTGCCTTGTCCTAAATTCAATTTTCAGGGATTCGATGAAAATTGATTCAATGGGTATTTTTTTCATTATTTTTAAAATCATTTTTTCTCCCTGTCTAATAAAATTACGTGAACTAATACGAGCACAGTGTCTTTCTGCGAGGCATGTAATAGAATTTATGTAGTAACCAATGCACTCCCTTCAAAGTTTATGGCGCTAACAGCTGAAAATCCTACAGTCTCGTTTCATAACTGAAATGAAAAAATATTGCCTCAGTGACATCTCACAATAATCCCTCGCAAAAATTCCCATCTTCATACACCTTTTACATTTATATTTATATCCTTTCATTTATATTAAGGCGGAGTAAGATTTAGTATGCGACACAGTGTTACACAAACCGGGACATAAAGAACTAAATCGCGGTCGAGGAGGATTCGCAGGAGCAGCTTGCGATGATAAATTCTCAGATAAAACCTGGAGAGTGAGGCGTACCTTATTTCTGGAAGTGTAATTATAACTAATGACTCGCTAGGCTATACTTAAGCAGATGCTTTGGCAACTTTTGCGCTCGCAAATTAAACAGGCTGTTGTAGTGATTTTCAATCTCTTTGTTTCCGAGTTTCTTCAACGATGTTAGCAGTTGATAAAATTGCTTTTTACCAGTAAATCGATTAGGGAGATATTTAATATCCGACATTCTCAAATGTTAAATTGTTAAAACAAAAATAAACTGAATCTAAAAGACATGTTCAGCTTGAAAAATATTAGTTTCTGATAACAAATACCTGAATAGAACCGAACCGAATACAATCGACCATTTGGCTCAGCGTCTAAAAATAATATTTCATTTGCTCTGTGGAAAGGCAAAGAATATTACATGGCCGCTATAGCTCTTATGAACGTTCTAATTGAAACGTGAGGACTCACTTCTATTAGCGACCCGAACAATAAAAAAAATGAAAAACCGCCTCCTCGTGGAAGGTATGAAAAATTGACGACTGCGGTGTGGGGTGATAAATTGATGAGACATTTCCAAACTTTTAACTTCGGAAAATCGATAGAATCGTTCCTCACTTGCCTAGCGTGTAAGCGGTCTCCTCGACTAACCATTAATGCAGGACATAAAGATATAGGTAGAGGCGTTAAAGTAATTTTAGAAATTGCCTATTTTATAGTGAAATGGAACAGAGATTCAAATTAAGAAAAAAAAATTGCCAAATCTATTAAGTCGTGTCCCCCATCATGGGTACAAAAGCCATGGTTTGTGCCGACGGGATAATGGGGGGGAGGGGGGAACGATCAATTAAAAACATGGAAAAAGGAGGAGTACTATACTACAAAACACACACGCTTATTTAAGGCTCAGCGAAATCCGATAATTAGTTACTCAATATTTTTGTGAAAGACTTATTAAGCTATTATGAAGGAATTATGTGGCCGCAGGCTGGGGGTGTTGGTATAAGTAGGCGAGGAGAAAAACGATTTTGTTTAAAATGCCCATAACTTCTCTGAATATTGACTGATCTTAAAATATCAAACGGCTTTTTCTTGCTTTCTTCATGCACTGACAATGATAGTAGCTAATATTTTTTTTGTATGCAAACAAACGCCTAGCGCGCAAAAGATCGATTTGCATGTTTTTTCAAACGGTGTTTCCGGTATATACCCTCAGGGG
>CAXKVY010012677.1:0-26289 GCA_964058915.1 Tetropium fuscum | reverse complement strand
ATACGTATTGACGAATGTTAATACGTGAAGCGTTTGATTTCATATGTTAAACATTTGTGATAATTTTCCTCTTTGATCATTGATGCCAAAGACCGATTTGTTAACTAGGCTTTCGAAATTCGTCTCTTAATAAACATAGGTACAACATATACAGGAACGAATGCCTTTGTACTACTATTTGTTTTACCTCAAAGGAAGGGAATGGAAAATACGGATGTGGAGAATAAGGAAACTAATGAAAAGAATAAACACACCGCCCCGAAAAAGATATAGAACATTTTGGAAAGGAAAAAATACATTTTATATCCGGTATAACATGAAAGTCATTAAGATCTGAGAAAACAAGAGTTCATATTTCATATTCCGCTTTCGTAGGATATTTAGGAGATACCGCACTAGCTCACATCGATACATTGTTTTTTTTAAATAGTTTCAAATGAAATGATGCCTGTACATTATCTATATATATATATATATATATATATATATATATATATATATATATATATATATATATATATATATATATATATATATATATATATATATATATTTTTAAATGACAACCCATATTTTTTTTCCCGGATTTCGATAGAGCACATTTTTCTGAGTGTGAATATGTCAAAAACATAGTACCTTTAACATTAAAGTTTTCGAGATATTCGGTTGCAAAGTTTATAAAATGTACCATGGCACCATGCATAAGCTATCGGGCGGGTCAAGATTTTTAATAGCTTATTGATTCTAATAGCTTATAGCTTATTACATTTTAAAAGATTAAGGAGTAATATTATTTATTTTGGTAGCTTATCGAACATTTTGAAAGATTTGGGAGTAATCTGTTTAATTTTTTAACAACAATTTAAACAAATAAAAAAATATTTTAACAAATAAATGATAAATAATTAAAGTAAAAAATAAAATCAGAGTAAATTTTTAAAGTGACCTCCATTCACTTCCTGGCAATATCCCATCCGCCACTGAAACTCCTGCAGAACCTTACCAACAGTATCGGGTTGAATGGTTCGAATTTCATTGCGAATTCTGTCCTTTAATTCTTCGATGGTATTTGGTCTATTGAAATAGACTTTGCTCTTTAAATAGCCCCATAAAAAGTAGTCTAGGGGAGTGAGATCTGGAGATCGAACTATCGAATGGCCCCCTACATTCGATAGTTCCCCTGCGACCAATCCAATGGTTAGGAAATACATGGTTTAAATAATCGCGAATGATCACTGCAAAATGGGGTGGTGCACCTTCTTGTTGGTACCATATCGTGTGATGGGGCAGATCTGGATCTACGTCATTTGGGTAAAGTACCGCAAGTGCAGGGACTAAGTCGTCTCTTAAAAATTCTAAATATATTTCACCTGTTAATACGCCTTCAAAGAAAAATGGGCCCAAAATACGATTACCTACAATACCAGCCCAAACGTTAACTTTTTGTGGAAACTGACTACGAGTTTCCATTTTCCAGTGTGGATTTTCAGGAGACCAATATCTACAGTTTTGCCGGTTAACTGTGCCGTTGAGATAAAAGGTAGCCTCATCAGAAAAAACAATATTGCGTAAAAATCCGTCGTCATCAATCAGGCGTTGCAACATGGTTTGGCAAAACTGTAACCTACGGTCAGGATCATCTTCGTTTAACTCTTGGACCAAAACCACTTTATACGGATGCCATTTGTTCAATTTCAAATATTTCAAGACGGAGCTTTGAACTATTCCGTTGTTTGCCGCCACTTGGCGGGTGGGTAAATGGGGATTTTCTTGAAGCTCTAGTAGAACATTCAATTTAACATCTTGTTGCACTGGTGGACGACCCGTTCTAGGGCGATCTCTCGTATGACCCACTTCTAAAAACTTTTGTTCTATTTTGCTAACGGTGGACTGTGTAATTGGTTCTCTGTTTGGATATTTGTTGTTAAATAAACGGCAAACTTCTACTTGTGTGCGAGCTCTGTCCCCGTAACCGATCATCATCAAAATTTCGATTCTTTCCCTTTCACTCAAATGACGGACCATTTTTAAATAAAATGAATTATGATGGAATAATGATTAATCAACTTACTTAATGATATTATTCAACTGATTAAAACACAAACTTGCGAGGAAAAACTTCAAAATTGTGACAACTGTCAAAACTGTTGTTTTTCCTGCGCTTTCTTGATAAATGATTAGCATTTGGTCATCGCTTGTAAATTTTTTTATAATTCATTCTTAAAACTTTGCAACCGAATATCTCGAACACTTTAATGTTAAAGGTACTATGTTTTTGACATATTCGCACTCAGAAAAATGTGCTCTATCGAAATCCGTGAAAAAAAATATGGGTTGTCATTTAAAAAAATTGTCGATGACGTCATAGCTCAAAAACGAACAAAACAAAAAAAAAATCGATGGCTGAAAAAAGTGACATTTTATAAAATAAAGTTGACGTGTCCGAGGATTTACTGTGAAAATCCTTCAATAACGATTAATTGAATTTATTCCAAACTTTACGAGCTCACTGTATATATATATATATATATATATATATATATATATATATATATATATATATATATATATATATATATATATATATATATATATATATATATATATATATATATATATATATATATATATATATATATATATATATATATATATATATATATATATATATATATATATATATATATATATATATATATATATATATATATATATATATATATATATATATATATATATATATATATATATATATATATATATATATATATATATATATATATATATATATATATATATATATATATATATATATATATATATATATATATATATATATATATATATATATATATATATATATATATATATATATATATATATATATATATATATATATATATATATATATATATATATATATAACTCGAGGGAAAATTAACGCCTATCAGTCCTTTTCAATAAAACAAGACTTGCTTCGAATTGAATTTTACTATTCTACATGGAAACCGTGGATACTCGTACCATATTTGCATCATAAACGGCAAGATGCTGTTAAAATTACCGTCCCAATTGTACTTAGTTGGCAGTATAACTTTCATTACTATCTTTCATTTCCAAATAAATAAAATTAATTTTAATAAGTAAGCCTATTCACATTCGTAAGACTTGGTATGCAAATTTTTCTTTTTTACGTTGCGTTGGCACCACAGGAAAATGATTTATTATAAACCATTATCACTGCCAGCAAGTTTATCGAGCTGAAGTAAGATTTATTAGCTATTACTTGGTATTAACTTGGGTGGAATTTTACGAGATAATAGAAGGTTGTTTGGTGGTGAATTTTTATTTAAGTATTCTTGATACTCGCTATTGGTATTTGTTATCACTGCTATTTAATATAATTATTAAATGATTAAAATATCATATTGAATATCCGCTTCTTCGATTGTTCAATAATTAATAGCTGCAACGAATATATCCATTACCCGTCGTTGTGAGTTTTATTAGCGGCATCATTACTTACCATGAAAAGAAAACTATTATAATAATTAGTACCGAGTAAAATTAGTAGCATGAAAAAAGAAACTGAAAATAAACATAGAAAACGCATTTTCAGTTTCGCAGCACAGAAAATAACTGAATGACTATTATATACACGTCAGTCATTCATTCATCGGGTAATAAATTATAACAACTTTTAGGCAATCTAAAGGATAAAATTGATACAAATCAAAGGTCGTTGATTTAAGAAATTAGTTGTAATTATTGTAATAAAAAATATCTTGGACATATGGCTTATCTAAAATATAGAAGAGCGGACAAGTCTTATTGTAGCCCAACATGCTTTTGAGAACAATCACAAATTAGGTATTGATAACTTATAAAATTATAAAAACTTATATTATATGAACCATTAGATTTTAAATCCAAATTTACTCTACGAAAACCTTGCGGAAACTGAAAAATTTTGGCAAAGATCGCGGCTCTAGCCCTCGTTGGAGGTGGGGTATCTTAAAAGAGAGATGTTGCCCTCTCTTCCCCTTATTAAATTAAATAGCATGGATACACGTGGTGAGATTTTTCGAGGGTTCAGTGTTTGTGGTGGTGCTATTATTTTTATGAGTTGAAGCTCTCATCCTTTTAAATAAAGGGATTATTAACCCGGACATATTTTGGACGTTCCAGTTTTGGCGTGTATGGTTTCTCTTTCGGAGACGCGCTTCTTAGGTCCTGGAATTCCAAGCCGCTTCAGCGGGGTATATCACATCCTTCACACCACGATAGATACATCTTCGTTTCATGTTGTGTATAATAGTTCACACGTACCATCCTCTGCCGCTATCCACAACCACCATATTGGGGTGCAATTGAGAGGAGATATGAACTACATTAATTATTAAATATTATATTAAAATGATAGAATAGGGAATTAGAGCAAGACAACGGCTTTGTGTTATGACAGAGTTATCAATCAATGTTATTTCAAACCATATGCATTGGTATGGTAAACCACGATGTTCTTTTTTGCTGCATTTTCTGTAGAGGCTCGGGAGAAAATTCGTATAGAATTCAGCGGGATATTTGCGACCCTGAATTATTTATCTGGTTACTTATAGAAAGAGGTTCGCAAAATCGACAAATATGTCTATGTTTTCCATGTAAATGTCTTATAAAATGTTTTATCATATCCTGCTTTGTAATTAAATAGCATTAGCTTACCGATAAGATTGTCAAACTATATACAAGGTAAATAAGATCACATTTCATTGGCGGTTCTTTCACCCCTTTTTACTAAACATAGGCAGTTTCCGATAGGTTTTTATGAGTAAATTCGGGTTGAAAAATCATCCCTATGTAGTAGCCGTTCATTATATTTGTTTGTAAATTCGTGTAACGCATCTGGTTTAGCTAGTTGAAAAGTTGAAAAGTTGAAAAAATTATACCTTATTTTGTATAAATATTTTGCTGTTTAATAACTTATTCTGTGACATTTTAAATATATTCTGTTCCGATGTTAATTGAAGTAATAACTTAGTAAATTAAAGCCTGCAATATATCATCATACCCAGTACGCAAATCTAAATGGGTTAAATAAAGCGCCAAATAAAGGATTAAAACAGAACTCAGACTACCTGTGACTAAGTGAATATTTGTAATTATGACTAGGTACATCAATTAATGCACCTGCGCGAATCCCAGAACTATGTTATTATGTATATGTTTATATGAACCGCCAACCAAAAAGCTCCATTTCCATCCAAATATCGTCCAACATGATAAAACTCCAGTGGTTCGGATGAAGTACAGCGTTATCCCTATAATGCTTGAATAATACAAAGATAAAATATGTGACATATTTTATATAAAACTAGTCCAATTATAAGTGACAGTTATGTGTCTATTAGATTGTATGAAAGAACATATTTTTTATATGTTCAAGTTGTCAAGTCGTCACTTTCGCTCACAATATTTATCACTCAGTTTTTTTATCTGTTCTTCGTATACCCATCTGGGGTAGCACAAAAAGGAATGCCGGCAAAGCAGAAGGTCTCAGTCGGTCTCCTCCTGCCTATCGGCGGAACAGCTCTGGCTGCCGAACAACACCTATGGAAATAAAAGTAGAGCCAAGAGGCGTATCTCGTGACGTTTTGATTTATTACTGAAACTTCAATTTAAAGTCTCCCGATAGCGTACCTATATCAAGCAGTTAATAATGTTTGTTTCTAACCAATACACGGCAGCCGACAGTCTAAGGGGCTGTATCGTGTAGGTCGTAATATAGTTGGGATCGGATCTGAAAGTAATTTAAGTGAGTTACACGTATTGCTATAATTAATTTACATCATCACTCGAACTAGATCTAAGAAATTATTTGATCGGATAAAGGATAAAGAAAATCTAAAAAAAATGAGAGAATTGCTCCTACAATGTAATAGAAGTTCCACAGGGCCTCTACTATTTTTGCTGGAGGCATTAAGATATTTTTTATTTAAGTGATTGGTGTTATGAATAAATTAGATCTGAATACTGAAATGTACTTAATCGTATTTATGATGTTCCGGACTTGGGTGAACGTAACTTTCGATGTCAAATTAACCTTTTCTAATAGCATAACAAATATTACCAAGATAGATTTGAAAGCATTAAGTTTCGTTATTCGCAATGGCCAAGTTATTCGCAATGGCCACATTTGTTTCTATTGAAACCATTTTAACAAAATGAGAAGATCCATGTCGGTTATTTTCACTTACATAGCCGTTAAAATGCATTAATCTTTTTTTTAAAAGTAGGTAAGTACTTTAGAAATTCCAAGAAGGTGTCCAAGTCTTGGTCATTTATCTATACATCTTTGTAGTTTAAATTTTTTCTGGAGGTTAAAGGTGCCTTGTTACAGTTCAAATCTCAAACGTAAATCAAAACCCGGTGTTGAGTAATTTTTACCAAAACCTAGAAGGAGTACACAAAGCTTTATCTGGAACCCAATTACCCCAGGCATTACCCCAGGCAGACATTACCCCAGGAAATAATATTAGCAGTAGGTACTTACATAAAACGTACGTAGCAGCTAACTACCAAGATATTGCCACAAAAAGATCATAATTGTATTGTTTTGAGAAATAAGGAATTAAGTAGGCCTAGAAGAGTTTTTTAATGGGATTTTCTCTTCGTATATGCAGATAATAGGCAATCCCACAGTAATCTCCTAAAATATGGATATTATCCATGTAGATATCTAGAAAATGTATTCATGTACATACATACAATGTACATGTACATTCATGTAAAATGTTTTATTAGGTCTTGCTTTGTAATGATGTCATTAGCTTACGTGTATAGAATTTTCTTAAATCATGTACAGGGTAAAGTAGTAAGTAGTAAATCATGTACAGGGTAAAGTAAATCATGTAATCGGTCGAGGTTTTACCTCAGTTAAGTAGGTATCTCAGTTTACCTCAGTTGTTATATTTTACCTCTTTTAAGATACCCCACCTCCAACTAGGGCTAGAGCCGCGATCTTTGCCAAAATTATTCAGTTTCCGCCAGGTTTTCATAGAGTAAATTGGGATTTAAAATCGAATGGTTTATATAATATAAGTTTTTATAATTTTCTAAGTTAGCAATATCTATTTTGTGATTGTTCTCAAGAGCATGTTGGCTACAATAAGACCTGTCCGCTCTTCCATATTTCAGATGAGCCATATGTTCTCTAAATCTTGTATTAATTGATCGTATTGTTTGCCCAAGATATTTTTTATTACAATAATTACAACTAATTTCTTAAATCAACGACCTTTGTATATATATATATATATATATATATATATATATATATATATATATATATATATATATATATATATATATATATATATATATATATATATATATATATATATATATATATATATATATATAAATATATATATATATATATAATATATATATATATATATATATATATATATATATATATATATATATATATATATATATATATATATATATATATATATATATATATATATATATATATATATATATATATATATATATATATATATATATATATATATATATATATATATATATATATATATATCCATAGTACATCTTTAAATATATTTTCGAAAAAGTAATAGTTTCCAATAAAATTGCGAAAAACAAAAAAAGTGCAACCTTGGGGGCGGTTTTGGGGTGGTTTTTCACGGAAACCCCGGGCCTTCATCCTATATTTGTTGCTAGCCCCTAAATGTACTCATTTCCAGTAGATGCCAAACATTAACACTCATAGTAACTCATAGCCCATTTTTATATGGGAGTACCTGCTAAACGTTGCTGGAAGTCTAGATAAAACGACTGCTTGATTTGAATTACCTATATTATTAAACGATGCGGATGTGTCAAAGTTGGTTTAAGATACTCAGTTTTGTGTACAAACTGTCACTGGCAAGGCTGTTTTAATAAACAAAATACTTTTAGTGGAATGTGCATACAGGGAAGACCCCTTAAAAAACTCGGCGGGAAAGCTACCTCTTAGGTGGTGTGGAAACGAGTGTTGGTGTAAAGATTGTAATTCTTTATATAAAAAAAATAACTGAAAGAAATATAATCACTATACTAAAATAACAAGTCGGGAGTCTGCTTTCTACTACATACTCGGTTTTAGCCATTTGCGTATTTTTAACTACCCTGTTACTTTACGCGTTAATAACTCGAAAGGTGATATAAATTCATTTATAACTCATATAATATTTTTAATAGAATATTTTATAAGGAATATTTTCTGACGCTTACAAATTTGTCGTAGAATGACGCGTTTAATAAATATTGGAAAAAAACCAGCGCCGTGTCATTATTGGGGCTGAAAATGGGGTGAGGCAAACCCCTCGGTGGTGGGGACTTTTTATATCTTGAATGCTACCCCAATAAACAACCGACGCTGAAAATATTATTTAGTTATAATTTATTTCTTCTATGTAGCCATTTTCTTTACCGTCTACTATTAACACGCATGTAACAGACTCCGCGAAGTGAAATCACCCCGAGCAAATTCTCCTGCAACAGGACTCCACGACATCAAATTCGGTCTGCTGGCGCAATAACAAGCTTACGAGCTCGACCGGCGATAAGATTGCGGGGCAAACAGAGGTCCGACGGTTTGTAATTAGCTTAATTTGCTGGATGTACGCTGATCACATAAATAATTCATATTAATTTCCAGTCGCTACGGAGCGCCATGTTACAATGCAGCTTCCCACCGGGAAACTATTTACCAACTACCATTAAGATCGAATGTAACGATAATAACTACAACGAGTACCAAACGGGCCTGTCATGAGTGCGCATATTTATGGTATTAACTTCCTTCTGGTGCATTGTTACAATAATAATTTACAATGTCGCATAGTTTTCGCCACAGAAGTCGCATTCTAGAGAGTGCAGGGCAAGAGAATGCCAAGAAGATGTTCACCCTCGAAACATTTTTAGAGAAATAGATAATAACAATAACTCATGTCTTAACCACCCCACCCTAATTAAAAATTATCAAATATCTTGACCGTATTGAAAATACTACATGCAACAATAATGCTCTCGGAGTCCTATTTTAATTAGTTGTGGCTATATTGTGGTATTTTCAGTATTTGCATTAGGTATCATTAGGGATTAGTGATAAAATGAAAAAATAAAATTTACAGTAATAATACCACATCAATATAATAATTTGACTATTCAACTGACATGCTTTTGTGCCAGTATCGTGCATAATTGAATTTTACTATTGCCATATGAAATGTAGCGTGGAATAGATGAATGAACATAAATAATATTTTAATTTTTCTTCTTCTTGAGATTGCATTTTTATATATTCCGACTATTTACGCAGATGTTTAGAGGAAATATCAGTATTATTTGCAAGTAGTTTGAAAGTAAATAGTCGAGAATGATACAAAAACAGGAATAAATAAGATATCGTTGCAGATATCGAGCAAGTTGCAGACATATTAGAATATTTATTTTGTGAATACCTACCTACTTAGACAGGATGGTCCGGGTTTCAATGGCAGGACTTTACCAGACGAGAAATTATCGAAAAATAATGGTATTTTCTTACATAAAGTATGGTCGAATTCGGCTTCCTTTACTAAGAACCAGTACATTTCATCGTAAAATTACAAAGTTCAAAAAAGTTAAAAAATGCGAAAAACTTAAAATACAATAAAATATAGGAAACAGTTTCTGAAATCGTGAAAATGGAGTATTACATAACATAGCCACCCTGACGTTAGCCCTGATGATAGCCCTGATGTTAGTCAGCGACAAGAATCTGAAGAATAAGACGACTCTCATAAAAACCGTCCTGCGCCCACAGCTGACCTAGGCATCCACCGCATGGGGATATGCAGCGAAGACGCACCTCATGAGGATCCAAGCAGTAGAAGCCCCTTCGGACCGCAGTAGGCGCCCCATAGTATGTGACCAACGAGGTCATCCGTAGGGACCTGGAGTACAAGACGGACACGGAGGTGATCGAGGACCATACCAAGAAGCTCTACGTCATCGCAGTAGACCACGGGAACCCGCTGTGTCGGCTAGCTACAAACTACGATCCAAAGGAAACCTCACAAGCGGCCAAAGACTCAGATCCTGAACAACGGGTAAGTATGAGATAATCACGATCTTAAGTTTCAGCACGATTGATGCGAGAAGAGGCAGACGACACCGAAGAAAAGAACAGGACCAAAGAAAACGAATGGAGAAGACACCAAAACAGCCCAATCCAGTGGACGGCGAGGCCGATGGGCCCCGTCAGCCAGGACCGAGGGAGGCTGCGCAACTTCACGTGACACTGATCATACGCGCGGCCTACCCCTTACGAGGCGGTCTCGGCCTACATAGATATTAGGGGTAAATAGCGATGGTACCGCTCGGCCCGTAAGAATATTGGCGCTCCGTGACCTCGACAGATTCTGTCGCTGGCCGATTCATTTTCCGTGAGACGGGTCCCATATACACCCGCCCAGTAGTATTTTCAATACTCCTACTAAAATATTTCTTTCTTTATAAATTATCTTGGCAATCATCGTCAAGGGGTTTGTTTGAGTAATATATATTTGTTGTATAATCATGTTAAACGAGGAGTTCCCCAAGGTAGTATATTAGGTCCATTAATTTTACACACAATTAAATCATTAGCAAATTCTTCAGTGCGCTGACGATACTCATCTTTATTTGTAGTTTACCTGGCAAGATGTAACGGTAAACTATGAACAATGAAATACTAATGAAATAGTGTAACAACAAATGCCTATTAAAATATGTTTTCCCCTTGCAAAAACTGCTTAAGATAAATTTTCTACATTATGTTCAGAGATTTTGAACTTTTATTCAAAGTATGCTAAAAGCATTTTTTCACTGAACTTGTCACTAACATTTTTCAGATCACACCATTTTCCAAATGTCACTTTTATCATAAATAACCATCAGAAGTAAATTTACTCGTCATTAATTGCCACCTCTTCACTTCCTACAACTGAAATACTTAAATGAAGAAACTACTAAACTAAATACAATTATTTTCTAAATTATTTTATTCGTGTACAATGTAACATCTATATATACATTCTTCATTCTTCTAATTGGTTAGGTTATTCGCATATATTTAAATATGTTTTTCATTTTAAAACTTTCGATGGTATTTCTAGCCGAAAACTTTAGCAAAAATACTCAATATGACCACTGCTAGTGACAGGTGTATATTTGAAGAGGAGTTGCACAAGTCAGTCGTGCACGATCTGCATCTAAAGTCAGTTATATTCAAAGACGGTTCATCAACTAACTCCGAGCCCATATAGGAGCAATAACTGATGTTGTTGTATTCCTCATATTCACAACCTCGTACACTCACAATGGCACCTGTGAATAAAACAGCATACATTATCAGGCATCACAAATGAAATGGTCTCCCTAAGCTCCAAGAGTCTTATTCAACTTTGATTTACATTTATCTTTATCACTGTCACTCACCCTGCTGGAAATAAATGTCTTATTATTATTACTTCATATGATATAGATTAGACATTACCCGAGAACCGTTATAAAATGAATTGGGGCCATAAAATCCATCTTTATCCAATTATGACTTTAAGAATTTCTTGAACATCGCATTCGTTATTTTGCGTGGAATAATTGCTTTATTTTGAATGCAGAGCATTTTAAACCACTAAATATCATTAATGTATGTGTGAAAAAGTAATGGTCCAAGCTATGACCCTTGAGAGACACATGATAAATTATTGAATTAATAATCCACGCATTCTAGAAAAGTGGTGACAAATTCCTACCTGGATAAAAAACATATGGGTGTATAGCAAATGAAATTTAAATATAAGTTTCTATTTCTTTCAATCTCGCGCCTGAATGGCGAACTTCAGCTAAAAAATTCGCAAAGTTGAAAAAAACGTTTTTTTCTGTAAATAACTAAAAAACTATGGCTCCTATCGAGAAAAGTTAAGTGAAGACGTTGTAGATATTTAAAAAAATATATCAAAATGCGTCTATAATAATTTGCAAAGCCCTCATTTAACTTTTCTCGATATGTGCTATAGTTTTTTAGTTATTTACAGAAAACCGTTTTGAACTGAAAACTTTGCGATTTTTTTAGGTTAAGTTCGCCATTCAGGCTCGACTTGAAAGACATAGAAACTCGTATTTAAATTTTATTTCCTCTGCTAATTTAAAATTAGGCCGTGACAGAATGCTTGGACTATAAGTGGATAAAGGACTCTAAAGAACGCCCACAAGTGGGGGTTGTTCAAGTTGCTTTCATTTGAATATTAAAATTATGAAGTACCAACCTGCATTGTCAATATACGAGAAGTGAATGCAAACAGTACGGTTGCTGGTTTGTGCGAATTTGGACACATCGGTGGCAGAATGAACCTCGCTTTTCGCGTACGGTTCGACTAAAGAGAAATTCGAACAGTGCTGTTGTTGCAAGTCAGTTGAATTAAATGGATCGTTGCATGCCTGTCCTTCGATGTACGTTCTGCAAAAATGGCACTGGGATACGTGTCCATGTACGAGAGCTAAAGAAGGATAATATTATACTCCCTGCGCAAAAATAAATCTTAAATCTTACCGTATTGTACCAGGATCAACACAACAACAACAGCAACTGATTTGAAGAAGAGGCTCATATTTTCAACTATCTTGCACGGCGCAACCAGAAGGTACTGAGTACTGAAAATTGCTGCTACCGAAAATATATGATAAAACTTTTCTGATATCGATACGGTACCCAATTAATAGCATGTTTTTGTAATAATTAACATTATCTTTTTATAAGCACAATAAAATTAAAATAGCACCATAAGTTTTGTCTATTAGTAAGCTGTCTTGACATTATTTATAAGCCATAACACTTTCTCGTCAACGGTGTTCTGGAAACTATCACATGGAAAACGTGATTTTTCCATAATTGATATATTTACCAATAATCGCACATATTTTATGATAAGCAAAAGAGGCCTAAAACTTAAAACGCATTTAGCACTTTAATATATACTTTTAGATGCCAAGATATTGTGTTAATGCACATGTAAATATAACAATTACGGTACTCATGGCTAATAATAAATGAAGCTATCTGATCGTAAAAATTGAGACATTAATGATGTGCTGCAATTAAGGAATAAAATTAATTAATCGCAGTATTAAAGTGAATTTTATCATCAATTTCGGATGATTAAAGTATTAACTGTTTTTCAATAACGTGGCCATGTTCGTCAAGTTGTTGTGTTGACAATATCAGCCTTGATTATGTATGTAATTAATTTTAAAAATACATTACAATGCAGCCTGCACATTCTTCTGATTTGACGCCTCTTAATTACTACTGACTTAGACAGATCAATACGTAATCGAAGAATATTGATCAATATATGTAGTTTTATTTCCGCAGGTATTAAAATAAAAAATGAGAACCATTTCCCGATATTTTAAGGTATCCTGTAATATCATTTATTTTTATTAATATACATTATAGAACATTTAGACAATTTAGCAAAGTAGCCTGTGGACCAACTGATTTTCTTACTGTCCATCTCACTGTTTAAAAACAAAGTAAGTAATGGATTTTTATCGGTAGATATAATTGTCATTTCTTATACAGGGTGCCTGGGGAAACATTTGATAAGCATGTGTCACAAAAAGTCTGTAAATTTAAATAAGCTTGTATAATTATTGTATTTAAATAAAACCTTGATAATTAAAATGAACAATAATTTTTAAATTTTCAATCTATGAAGGGAAACCTTAGACAAATATCTCGAAACGGTTTTTTATTTTTCTTGAACGGATGAGTATTATCGTAATTACAATTTCGTTGTAATTACACGCTAAATCCCTATATAAAACATTTGAAGAACCTGCGGTAATAACTGATGAACTGGTGAGCTAAGTATTGTAACAATCAAGTCACCACCGGATTACCTTTGGTAATGGAATTTCTTCAATTTGGTCTTAGCTGCCGGCAAACTCATCTACAAGCACCAAATTTACATTTGTAAGGCCATTCTAAGAGATTTGACCCAGAGGGCAAGCCTAATATTTGATTAAGAGTCAAGATGGAGGCTATTTCTCAAAATGGCGGTTCATAATCTAGTACATCTTATTTTGATCGGTAATAAACGATCTATAGGTGTTTATCTATTTTAAAAGATATATTTACTTTAGTACAAACCCCCGTATATTCAGAAATAAATGAGAGATCAAAAAAACGGCTATATTTGTTTTTTTTTAATTGGTTCATAGGCTCCCCTGGTCTACAAATTTTATCCCGATTTCGACTCGTTTTGGGGGTTAGTTTACACCCCGTATAATACTTTTTTGAGCACGATACAAACATGATATTCAGGCCATCATTTATTACCAATTAAATTTCCAAAAACGTCCTGAAAACAGTATTTTGATATTCCATATTATTCAGAAAATATATGCATCCAAAATTACATTAAAATTTTGAATTATTCCAACCTATTGGCCAGCAATTTAGTTTAGTTTAGAAATAATGACATAAAACTTGAGTAAAATTTGGAGTGCGCCACTATTTATGTCCTTCAGTGTATATTATGTAACATAGTTTTATTTTAATTTCAGATGTTCCGTCCCCAACATGCTCGTTGCTGAAGTACAATGACTGGCAGAAGATCCAGAGTTTGGATCTGGGCGTGTGGACCAGCCTGGATCTCGCTCAAGTCTTCATATACCGGATGAGGTTAGATTATAATGTCGAGAAGGTTTATTAGACCTTAATCAACTTCGTAACTCCCATTTATACGAACATTATCTAGCATCTAAATTGATGTTCCAAGACACTCTAATTATAACTGATGCTGTGCCTTGTATCTCTCCGGTGCGAATTTAATTACAAAGTGGAAGTACCGGAAATGTTACTACAGTTTACGGCGCAAGTGTGGGCGCAATTTAAATTTATTATACATTGTGCAATTGGTGGAATTTCTACATTCCTCGGGGTCATTTATCACATACAGAATCCTTGGAGATAATATCAAATCAGGTCATGTCGGAGTAGTAGTATTATGTAATAAGTTTCAAATATGGTCTATTCCACACGGGTGAATATTGCGGAATAGCCATTAGTCGAAGCATTCTGTCACGGACCAATGTTAAATATGCAGAAATTCCTACCTGTGGATAAAAATAATATAGCACGTATAGGAAAAAAAATTAAATATGAGTTTCTATTTCTTGCAACAATAGTAGAGTATGTGAAAGCAAAAAATAAGTGATAAAAAATTGCTATGTCCAGTTGTATTGGGAATTAAGAAACCAAACTGGAATCCTTTTATTGTCAATGTTTAAGGAACTCCCAGGTTAAATTTCAAGTTAATCCGTTAATCCAACCTCCCCCCTCCTCCCAATAGATTTTTCAACCGATATAGCTGAAATTGGACTGAAGATTTTGAGGGCATAAAGCCTATGCCTCAAAACTGCCCTCCAAATTTCAAGTTAAAATATTAATTAGTTTCCGAGAAATTCGAGTTTAAGTCAATTTTTTAGCTAATTTTCAAATTTAGATATCTCATGTCCTTTTTATTCGATTGACCTCTACTGGCTTCAAAATGTAGGTATTTGCATACATTTTCACGTGGAAACCATCGTTTTTTTACTGCATTAGCAATATGATACAATTTTAGGTGATAAAGGTCACGTCATTTTATTATCGATCAGTATACTTAAAATATTCTTACTTAATAAGTACTGTTACTTAATAAGTATTATTAAGTAGGTAACGCTGCTCTTTTTAAAAAATTATAAAAAATGTATCAATAATGGAAGCAGATTTACAGATTTGCATATTGTGTCCTGATGAACCGTAGCCAATCTTTGAAGATCGTTGTACAGTAAAGCAGGAGGGTTTGAAAAAAATTCGCTCTATCAGTCGACAAGTCGACAAGTAAACGGCGATAATAAGCTTCGATTGTTGCCAACATCCTTGACGGAAAGGGATTTTCATTTTATGTAAAAAAAAAGTACTGTATATAATATATATATATATATATATATATATATATATATATATATATATATATATATATATATATATATATATATATATATATATATATATATATATATATATATATATATTCGCTCTGCGAGAACGATTTGTTACCAGCACAAACCTTCAGGCACAGCTAAGTGCCGTACATGATGTTGAAGTTAGTGCTAAGACAGTAATAAGAATACTCAAAGAAAGTAATCTTCATATACGAATTCCAGCTACAGGACCCACTCTTAATGCAGAGCACAGAAGAGCTAGGTTACAATTTGCTAGGGAGCATTTAGAGTGGACTATTGAAGGCTGGGGAAGAGTGCTATTTACTGATGAATCTAGGTTTTGCCTCTACAGTTCTGATTGTCGACAAAGAGTTATAAGAAGACCAAATGAACGTTACGCACAATGTAACATACGTCAAACCACTCTCTTCAATGGAGGTTCCGTGATGGTGTGAGGAGGAATTTCATTAAATGCACGTACAGAATCGTTACCAATACATGGAGGTGCACTAAATAGCGAAAGGTACATTAGAGAGATTTTATCAGAACATGTTGTCCCATTCGCACCTTGCATCGGTGACAATTTCTTGTTAATGCAAGACAATGCAAGACCTCATGATGCTCATATTGTCGATGAGTATCTCGAAATTGGCCAGCCCGAAGTCCTGATATCAATCCTATTGAACATATATGAAATGTTCTCGGTAGGCAGTTTAGAATACGATGAATCTGTCGTATACCTGAGATAGATATGTACAATAGATTACTTTTAGATAGAAGGCAATATAATAGATTACTTTTGCCAATAAGCTGTTTTAAATAACATTTTAGTATTAAAATGAATCAGATTCGTAGAAATTGTCAAATTATATGAACATCTCTTAAAGTATTCAAAGACTTCACGTGGATTTAACAGTATGCTTGGCAAACGTGCCGTTCGGGAGAAGAAGACGGACGACAAGGATGGAACGATCTTGGATCTGCCAAAAACAATTCTGTATCTCGTATTAAAATGTCTGTGGAAATGGCAGTTGGAAATGGCAGTTGGAAATGGAATCAATTACTGGTATTTTTTCATGAATTGAGCCCTATGTTTCACAACCGTTAATGTTAAATATCGATATTTTCGATAAAAAAATACTACAATAAGTGCGGACTGAATAAGCGAGCGGACGCGCAGCATAGCTGCTGGGGTGGGGGACTTCCTCCACTCCAGCAGCTACGCTGCTAATTGCCGCGCGCTTGCAATGAAAACTGCTTCCGCGCATTCGAAATGACTCGCGCTAGTAAAATCTTCAGTATCTCGGCTTCCATATCAGCTATAATAAATTATATTGTACTTAATCTGTGATAGCTGGATGAGATAGACACGAATATCATATTTATGTTTGCCTTAGAAGCCAAATAGAGCCGTGAATACATATATTTCTTCTGTCTGTGTTGTCATCGAACTCCAACTAAACGGCTGTACTGATTTTTATGATGATTCGAGAATGGTTTGCATTTTTATGAGGATTCGAGAATTATGATGTTGATTCGAAAATGGTTTTCAGCTTCACACAAGATATATTTTGTTATTAATTTAAAAATCTATAAATGGGTTAAATTAGAGATCACAACCGGCGCATTCGCCATTTATTCTGGTGAGGGTGAGGATTCCCCGTTATATCTTCGGAATCCAAGGTCCAATGCCAATAAAGCTAAAATGGGAAAAAACTGCTATAACTGCCATTTCCGAATAAAAATTGAGAATGTTATTAAAGCAAAACATGTCAACAAAAAGTGCAATGTGTTCAAATTAATTTTCTGATCCCTAAAATAAAAAAATTCGATACAAATGTTCCATAGGATGATAGCGCACCTCTTCACGAACAAAATGGGCGCTTACTCAATGCCTAGCATGAGCCCCCGAGAAGATATACCGAATTTAAGAGACCATATTTTTCTCAAAGAATCGATATATCTCGATAAATAAAAACTTATTCTTGTCATGGGCTATATTTACCCTAAGTAACAAGTATGGGAACGTGATAACCCGATTTTAGCGGTATTTTCCATATAATTCGAAAGGTATGAAAATATCGAAAATTATTATAAACGCATTTTCATAATTTTTTTTATATCTACAGCTTTCTCATTTAACTTCTCGGTAGGAGCTATAGTTTTTTAGTTACTTACAAAAAACCGTTTTTTGCAACTTTTCGAATTTCGCCATTCAGTTGTGTGTTGAAAGAAATAGAAACTCATTTATTTTTTTCCTATACGACCATATTTTGTATCCAGGTAGGAATTTATGTCACCACTCGTCTAGAATGCTAGAATGATACTTTTTTTTATTTCTATACCATGGCGTTCACGATAAGTCGCTCGGATATATCCAACAATAAAAATAATTGCCTTGTCCTAAATTCAATTTTCATCGAAGGGATTCGATGAAAATTGATTCAATGGGTATTTTTTTCATTATTTTTAAAATCATTTTTTCTCCCTGTCTAATAAAATTACGTGAACTAATACGAGCACAGTGTCTTTCTGCGAGGCATGTAATAGAATTTATGTAGTAACCAATGCACTACCTTCAAAGTTTATGGCGCTATCAGCTGAAAATCCTACAGTCTCGTTTCATAACTGAAATGAAAAAATATTGCCTCAGTGACATCTCACAATAATCCCTCGCAAAAATTCCCATCTTCATACACCTTTTACATTTATATTTATATCCTTTCATTTATATTAAGGCGGAGTAAGATTTAGTATGCGACACAGTGTTACACAAACCGGGACATAAAGAACTAAATCGCGGTCGAGGAGGATTCGCAGGAGCAGCTTGCGATGATAAATTCTCAGATAAAACCTGGAGAGTGAGGCGTACCTTATTTCTGGAAGTGTAATTATAACTAATGACTCGCTAGGCTATACTTAAGCAGATGCTTTGGCAACTTTTGCGCTCGCAAATTAAACAGGCTGTTGTAGTGATTTTCAATCTCTTTGTTTCCGAGTTTCTTCAACGATGTTAGCAGTTGATAAAATTGCTTTTTACCAGTAAATCGATTAGGGAGATATTTAATATCTGACATTCTCAAATGTTAAATTGTTAAAACAAAAATAAACTGAATCTAAAAGACATGTTCAGCTTGAAAAATATTAGTTTCTGATAACAAATACCTGAATAGAACCGAACCGAATACAATCGACCATTTGGCTCAGCGTCTAAAAATAATATTTCATTTGCTCTGTGGAAAGGCAAAGAATATTACATGGCCGCTATAGCTCTTATGAACGTTCTAATTGAAACGTGAGGACTCACTTCTATTAGCGACCCGAACAATAAAAAAAATGAAAAACCGCCTCCTCGTGGAAGGTATGAAAAATTGACGACTGCGGTGTGGGGTGATAAATTGATGAGACATTTCCAAACTTTTAACTTCGGAAAATCGATAGAATCGTTCCTCACTTGCCTAGCGTGTAAGCGGTCTCCTCGACTAACCATTAATGCAGGACATAAAGATATAGGTAAAGGCGTTAAAGTAATTTTAGAAATTGCCTATTTTATAGTGAAATGGAACAGAGATTCAAATTAAGAAAAAAAAATTGCCAAATCTATTAAGTCGTGTCCCCCATCATGGGTACAAAAGCCATGGTTTGTGCCGACGGGATAATGGGGGGGAGGGGGGAACGATCAATTAAAAACATGGAAAAAGGAGGAGTACTATACTACAAAACACACACGCTTATTTAAGGCTCAGCGAAATCCGATAATTAGTTACTCAATTTTTTTGTGAAAGACTTATTAAGCTATTATGAAGGAATTATGTGGCCGCAGGCTGGGGGTGTTGGTATAAGTAGGCGAGGAGAAAAACGATTTTGTTTAAAATGCCCATAACTTCTCTGAATATTGACTGATCTTAAAATATCAAACGGCTTTTTCTTGCTTTCTTCATGCACTGACAATGATAGTAGCTAATATTTTTTTTGTATGCAAACAAACGCCTAGCGCGCAAAAGATCGATTTGCATGTTCTTTCAAACGGTGTTTCCGGTATATACCCTCAGGGGGTGGGGGAAATATTTTTTTACCAGTCGACAGCTTTTTTTACAGCCATAAAAAATATTCGCTAATGCCATCGTATGAAGAAACGAGGAAAATAGCCGTTTGGTTTTTTAAGATCGGTCAATATTCAGAGGTTATAGGCATTTTAAAAACTTTCGTTCCCGCTCTCCTAATTATTCCACCACCCCAGCCTGCAGGCTCGTATTATTTCCTTCACAATAGCTTTTCCACAAAAAAATTGAGCCTCCAACTCCGCTCTACCTCGATGAAAAACCAATTTCATTCGATTTTCGCAACTATGAGTCGCGATATCTCGCGAGCTAATTATCCGACTTCGCTCAGCTTTAAATGGGCGTGAGTCTTTTGTCGTACTCTTCATTTTTTTATCGACTTTTTTTTGTAATGTCAAAAGGCGCCGGAATATTAAAAACGATTTTCACGTCGCTATTAGTCGATCTACACATAGCATATACAAAAATCGCTTAAGCTTGCTAACTATAGTAGCATATTTAAGGCTGATTAAGATAAAGGAATAAAAAAAGCAATTGACCATTTTTGTTTGGAAAATAAGACATGTTTTTAAAAGTAATACCGTATATATTATACTTTTTTCTGATAGATCTTGAGTTTTAAAACAAACTGTTAATGATATATTTAATAATAAAAATATTTAAATAACCCAAAAAAAATCAAGTAGGTCGGATCAGGTAACCGTGGAGGCCATTGAACGGGGCCATTTGTTCCTATCCGTCTCTCATAAATCATTTTACTCGGTCGATTACGGTCCTTCAGTAATTGTGATCAGGTGCTCGATCCTGCTGAAAATATAAATTCATCTAGAGTGTCACATTACTATGAAATTTTCGATAGTTTGTAGTAGAGTGAAAAATGTGTACAATAGCACAGCCGGGAATAGAACCCAGAGAACCTTTGGCTCTCCGGGCCACTGCTCTTCCAATTAAGCTACCATGCCACCACACTATTCACTCTACTACTCGGGGTTCCCTTTCTACATAATTTGCCCCTAAATTCCTACAACCCGTTGTACATAATTGCTACCGTAAGGCCTACTACAGTTCGGCTATCCTGACAACACAGCCGTCCTCGTCTGTCGGCCGTAATCCGACACCTCAGTAAATCTCATAATAAATGCCTGTGCTGTCAGACGGAGTTCCTAATCCCACTTCTGAAACTGTAATAGAGTGAAAAATGTGTTAGCACAGTCGGAAATTGAACCCAGAACCTTTGGCTTTCCGGGCCACTCTTCTTCCAATTAAGCTACCATGCCACCACACTATTCACTCTACTACTCTGGGTTCCCTTTCTACATAATTTGCCCCTAAATTCCTAGAATCCGTTGTACATAATTGCTACCGTAAGGCATACTACAAGTTTTAAAAAAATCTACAACCCGGTTGAATGCGACTTCGATAGATGTTCGTGCATAATATTCTTCTGCCCCCAAAGAACATTCTCGGCATACAAAATAGTTTTCTCACATCAAATTGTTCGGAACGGGAGAAAACCATTTTCTTTATTCACACAACTAGCACATTATTTGACATATCACATTTAAAAATGAAGCATATTCGACAAAAAATATTTTTTGTGTCCATATATAGCATTCTGGATGCGTGAATTGTTTTGCAAGTATTGTTGCTTATTATCACACAAATCTGGAGATCAATGTAAGTTTACGTAACACTTTTGAGAGCCGTGAGGTTTTCACAGCCAAATTTATCTTCATGGCACATTGCATTATTCATAAGTTCTTTATTTTTCATTGTATGAAAAATCATTATATTTTATGTTTCAAAATATTTTACCCAAGAACTAAAAACGTGATGCTCACTTGTTTTTGAGGTGAATATACTTCTTTAGCCGATACTTCATGAGAATGATTTTTCAAGGTGGCGTAACACATTTTCGTCACGCAAGTGAGATAAAGCATATGACAGATATGAGGGACAGAGAGAGAGAGAGAAACAGAGATATCGAAGGCAGCTGTGACTTGAGCAACGATCTCCCACAATTGTTCTAAAGCGGAAAGCAATTTTGATATAATTTATAAACGATCGTGACAGAACCGAAATTAACCAGTATACAATATTACTTATGCATATCCTGTTGGATATATCTGGATTGGGCTTTCGAATCTGATCCAAATGGATGATGATCTTTTTGCGGAGGATGCGTCCTTGCCACGACTTCACTTTTTTCGTGCGAAATTCGGATAAGAATTTTTAGATAAGAAATTTAGATAAGAATAACGACCGGAACATTGCCACGACCAAATCAGGTACAACGATTAATGCTATATTCTCGAAAAATCTACGCCATTTCCATACCACTTCAGTTACCATAAAGCCAATATGTACAATACCTCTCTCTCTCCCAATCTCTCAACGAATCGGTAAAGAAGTATTCACTTTTATCACATGTACTGAGCTGCACGTGAATTTTTTTATTAATCAGCGTTAAAAATGCCCCTAGCTTGCAAATATAATCGATTTTGTACCTCTAGTAATAGCAGACTTACCAATGGTGCGAACTTAACACTTAATTAAGATCAGATTGTTGGTATATATATAATTATTAGTATCAATTGTATTAAATGTAAAGGGCTGTTGAAGATACAATATGGTTTAAGACTATTAATCATATTCTAGATTAGTTACTTTGGGTAAGAGGAAGAATGTATTTTGCGTAGGTACCCCCTATTTTTACATCAGCGTGTTCCTTTATCAAGTTGAACTGTATAAAAATCGCGTAAATATACTTCCCCCGGATCACACGAATCTGGGGATCACTTTTTCAACTTGCTGCGCTAATATACGTGTTTTGTTTTCAGGTCGTGTACGGTACTGTGCGGGTCAGCGATAATCCTACTACTGCTGGCTGTTTTTCTGGCGTTGCTAGGGCACTGCTTCAGTGACAGCAAAACCATAATTGCCTGCGGATTTTTCAT
The DNA here is from genome assembly GCA_964058915.1 of Tetropium fuscum. Taxonomy (NCBI): domain Eukaryota; kingdom Metazoa; phylum Arthropoda; class Insecta; order Coleoptera; family Cerambycidae; genus Tetropium; species Tetropium fuscum. The sequence goes on along the minus strand of CAXKVY010012677.1, from coordinate 3,185 downwards.
CCTTGGCGGTAAGTCACCACCAGGAATTCAAGTGCATCTTATTTCGTACGATCCTGCTCTACTCAGTAAAGAAATACCTAGCCTTATATATACTACACTTATTATAAATTGGTGACAGATAAAAATTTAAAATGGGTAACTAATGTATTTAGGTTAATGTTAATTTCATATACATTTTTTCCAATTATTATGAAGTAATACTCAATATATATACCTACACTTCCGTTCATTTAAAATTCCGTTCATCACAAGATTTATCAAAACAAGTATATATTCAAGAGATATAGCAAATTCAAATCTTCAAAATGGCGGCTCTAACTTACAATTATTGTCTAAGATATACTCCAGTGAGAAGAAACTGATCTATCGCAGCTAGACGAACTCATTGAAAAATCTGAGCTGATATGTTGGGAGTTTAATCCAGATTTCACATTACCAAATACAATATCAAATCTGGATAGTTTATTAGGAACCGGCATTGATTTCTATCTACAACTGCCCATTGCACATGTAGCACTGGGGCTAGAACTCTCTGGGAATGTCCTCAACATATCAATATAAAGTATCCAAGTATTGGGCTCTTTGACATCATTTTGGATGCGACTAATAGACCACAACATTATCCTGTTTGACGCATGATCTTTTTCAAGAGTATCTTTTTCATGCTGGATGTTCGAATCAAATAATTTCTTATTCTTGTGGCAGTTTTTTTCTTTTATATGAAACAGATAGATATTACTTGTGATCTTACTATGTATAACAGCTAATTTCCTCTTTTACCTGATCAAGATAGAAACTCGTACACCCTGTATAGTATTATATCCCAAGCCATACAAAGAAGACCACGATTAATTTCTCTTGAGCAGAAGTCCCGCTAAAAAGTACGTATATCAGTTGTCCGATTCAAAGGATGGTAAAGGCCGGACGCGGTCGAAAAGAAATACAAGAGAGTCATCCTAAATCCTCACCGTAAATCCGGATGTCTCGCAGTAGCCACATCTAAGCTTTTGCCACAACTTTTCAAAAGCCCGGCTGAGCTAGGCCAGCGGCCAGACGCCTACCATACGATATGGATTTTCCCCGTTTTAAATCCCACTAACTTTCTGAATGAGCTTAGCCTCATTCGTCGATATATGGGCATAAAGATAATAATTATATGAAGTTCCGAGCTGCCACCACAAACTTGCTGAGCCCGTATAGAAAGTTTATAGCAATGCTTCCGGTTAGCATTGAAGTAGATAATTAAATTTAGATTTATAAGATATATTAGGAGATATATAAGGTATATTAGGAAGTAACTAATTCAGAATAGGGATTTTCGCAGATCTCTTTGGTATATATTTCATTCGAGATAATGTGTCGGCGTTAGTATTTTTCTTGCCCATTTTGTAACATATTTCATAATGATACTCTACTAACTTAAGACTCCATCTCATGAGACGCGAGTGTGGCGCCTTAATTGCGAAAAGCCAGTATAAAGACTTATGAATCGTCTTAGTTTTAAACTTTCTACCTTAAAAATACGGGAGGGAGTATTGCGTTGCCCAAAGTATGGTCGAAAGCTCTTTCTGTATCGTGGAATAATTGTGTTCTGCTTGGTTCAATGTCCGAGATGCATATGCGATTGGTTTATCAGAACCAATGGGTTCTTGTGAAAGGATAGCTCCTAATGCGAAGTTGCTTGCATCTGTCGTTAAGTTAAATTATTGTTCAAAATTTGGATATTGAAGAATTGAGTAAGTTTTTACAATTTTCGAATGTTTTAAAAATAATTAGTAATGTTTATTTTTTGCTCTCTTTTTTAGACAATTTGTAAATGGTTTAGTTAGTTTCAATAGTAACGTAATATAGACCAAGAGCCCGTGTCATTTCTCGAACGTATCATAATTTTACGCACACTGACCATGGGAACTCGTGGTATCGATGTCGACGATGCTACAGATATGTCCGCCATACATTTTTTCTGGGGCGAAGTGAGGGTAGGAGAGTTGCTAAACGGTTATAAAAAAATAGGTGAAAAATATTGAAAGTTCACGACTGAGGGTAGTGGAAAACAAAAGTTTTCAATAAAATAAAGCGACCCTCGCCGGTTGTCCGTCGTCTACAACTTGGCGTTCACCTGCTGCAACATTCAAAAGAAGTCAAGAAAACGGGCCCCAAAAAATTTTACAGTTTACGACTGACAATCTTACCAGTAGCCTTTGAGCGACACAAATTTCGTCCTTCAGTCTTTTTCAATGAGGCGGAAGGGCGCTGGGCCCTCCGATTTTGGAAAAATTTTAGATATTTGTTTATAATAAGTTTACGACTGACTTTTTCAAAATTAGGTTCAGTTCCAACTACCTAATCGGAAAATCTAATTACCAGTCGTTCAACATGTGGTGGAAATCTTGTGTCGTAAAAAAAAGTTCGTGAGGCTCTGTAGAGCACGGCTGCTAGTTCTGGATTTGTATCATCAGGTGTTTATGACTGACACTCGAAAATTTAGTTACAACGGAAGCACGTAAAGGTAAAAATACATTTCTCAACTGTTTTATTGTATGGATAACGCCCTGTCGGTCGCTAAACGAGCACGTACGCTGCAATTTCTTGTTGCAGGTATATGTCTATTATTAAAACATCGCATAGTTTCTTAAATACTTTATTCTGAAGGGTGGCACTTTAATATTTACCAGAATTTGATCTGCTGGATCGATGAATTCATGTGTCAGTAAGCTCACGTGTCGGTGGAATAGTTTCAGTCAACAAATGAAGTGCCGCGTGAAGCGCTCTGATCTGTATTCGGAGCTATATAATTACAATTTCTGGATTTTCATAGCTTATATGAAGTGTTTGTGACTGACACTCGAAAATTAAGTTACAGCGGAAGTACGTAAAAGTAAAAATACATTTCTCAACTGTTTATTTTAACTTACAGCAATGACAGCAATAGCGGTAGCATTTGTTCTATGCCTGTCTGCATGCGTACCGCGCAGGGACGCAGGGGAATAAATGCTTGTATTGCATTCTCATTCAAATGATTGTATATTTTTATTTTTTAACGGGCCTTTGCCACACTTCACATGATTATGGGTGACAAATTCTTGATTTATGTGGTACAACTAACGTTCTATAATTTTTTTTAAGCATAAACTTATTATATTGAAGTATACTTGGATATGTAACCACTGGGGTTTTTATCAGAT